>AWOL01S0014931.1:6636-18305 GCA_000715115.1 Nicotiana otophora | reverse complement strand
GCTTGGGCCACACTCTACATATGGCCCACTAGACGGACTAGGCAATGAACCCCCTAGGACATAAGCTGGTCGAACCGGCGCAGTCTGAATAGGGATATCCTCCTCCTGCTCGATTTGAGGCCCTACGATAGGTGCTATTGTGCGTGCTCTAGGCTGAGCTCTTCCTTTGCCTCTGGCCCTATCTCGGCCCCAGTCCCTACCACTGGTAATGGCTGCAACCTAGGGCTACGACACTTGATCGACTGTGAAAGCTACGCGTGTCCTCACCATCTGTGAGAGAACAAAAATAGAACTATTCAAACTCAATGATAGAACAAAGTCGCATAGTAGTGAAAGAAAGAAGTGAAATTTTCTAAAGCCTTATAGCCTCTAGAAGATAAGTACAGACGTCTCTATACTGATCCTCCAAACTCTACTAAGCTTGCTTATGACTCGTGAGACCTAAGCAACCTAGTGCTATGATACCAACTTGTCAAGATCCAAAATCCTAACCACGGGACCGCGATGGCGCCTAATGTTCGCTTGCTAGGCAAGCCAACATTAGCTACACACTATCCCTTTTTAATAAATTTAAAAGAAGTTTAATAAGAAACAAAACTGTAGGACTTCTAAATAAAGAATAATAATACCAAATACACCGTCTAGTCTACTCCTACAATCTAGTGTTGCAAGTACATGAGATACTAAAATACAATACTACAACCCAGGCCTGAAACTAAAGTATAACAGTCTGAATGAAATAACTGTGCAAGAAATAAGAAGGGGACTTTAGGGTCTGCAAACGCCATGTAGTTCTACCTTAAGTCTCCGTGTGAAGATAGTCCGAGCGAGCCTCCACTAAGCATTACTGGGACCAACTCCAGAATATGTACAAGAAGTGCAAAAATATAGTATGAGTACAACTGACCCAATGTACTCAGTAAGTGTCGATCCTAACCCCGGCGAGGCTAAGTTGAGAAACCTACTAAAAACCCGTGCAAATCTAAATATAAAGCAATAAAAATAATAAGTAAATTATTAAAAGTAATAACGTGGTGGGGGCATATAAAAGGGAACAACAACCAAAATAATATGTACAGAATCACCAATAAGTTTCTTTTAGAAATAAGCAACGAAGCAGCCAAGTTACAATGACACGACATTACCCTTCGTGCTTTTACTCCCGTCTTCACCAAATAATATAAATGCAATAGCACAATATCACCCATCGTGCTTTTACTCTCATCCTTACATGATAATGATAATAAAGCAATCAAGTGCACGACATCACCCTTCGTGCTTTAATACTCGCATTTGCTCAATCAAAGATAACAATATGCAAACATGGCACGACAACACCCTTCGTGCTTTTCACTTTTCCTCACCAAGCAACAATAATATCCCAAAGTATCAAGAAAGGTGATTTCAACTTCAATCATGGTACTAGAATAAGAAAATTCAACTTTCATTATCACTACAACCTCAAAACAAGCAATAAACACGGAACCGAACAATTAAAGAGTAACAATCTAACAAAGGCATGTCAGACATAGTAGATTAAACAACATGGTACAATAAAATAATTTTCACCCGCATGCTTTAATCCATGACAATATATATATACTCGTCACCTTACATATATGATGTCCCCACACATAGTTCACGTAGCAAATAGACCAACAAGCACTAATTCCCTCAATCCAAAATTAACCACGATATTTACCTCTTTTTGCAACCAAATCAATGATCAAACATAACATTTCCTTTAGAATAAGCCTCCAAACCAATCGAATCTAGCCAAATATTATTCAAATAATTCACAATAAGCTTTAGAAACTGCCCATGAGTAAAAAGATTCAATATTTAATGAAATTAGAAGAAGCCAACCAAAGTCAACCCCATGCTTGTTGGGTCAAAGTTCGAGATTCAGACCAAAACTCGATTATACATTCACCCCCGAGCCCGGTTATGTAATCTGTTTCAAAATCCGACCTCAATTCGAGGTCTAAATCTGAATTTTACCAATTTCCTAGATTCTACCCAAAACCCCCAATTTCTACTTTGAAATCACTAAGCTTAAGGTTAAAAATCAGTTGGTGATCATGGAAATACATCAAAACTAGTTGCAAATCACTTACCAATGAAGTTGGGATGAAAATCTCTTCAAACATCTCTCTAGTCCGAGCTCTAGGTTTCAAAAATGGTGAAAAAAAATAAAATCTTGATTTTGATATTTTATTTAACTAGGCGTCAGGTGTTCTTCGCATTCGTAACACTCCTGCCACATTCGCGAAGCACACATGCCCGTTGGCCTTCGCGTTCACAAAGCACCTGCCATGTTCGCGAAGCACACATGCCCATTTGCCTTCGCGTTCGCGAAGTCCCCATCATGTTAGCATAGTCCCTATCACGTTCGCGAATTCCCCATCGCATTCGTGAAGGCTTATTCCCCAGTGTCACAACCCAAATTCTCAACCTTGGGACCGTGATGGCGCCCAACATCCACTTGCTAGGAAAGCCGACGTTAATAAAGAAATTAACTAATGTTTAACAGTTAAAGCTAAGTAATGACATTAAACGAGAAATAAACTCCAAATTTAACACTGTGTGAATATAAGCAACATGATACTAACTACTCCCAGAAATCTGGAGTCACAAGTACATGAGCCACTAGAAGTCTACAAGCATAGTTTGAAATAATGCAACTGTTCGAAAGAGATAAACAATAAAGGTAGGAAATTGAAGGGGACTTCAAGGTCTATGAATGCCAGCAGATCTACTTCGAGTATCTGAAGTGAATGCAATCCGAGCCTACGCACCTCTAAGCACCTCTGGGACCCAATGTACTCTGTAAGTGTGGAGCCTAACCTCGACGAGGTAGTGGCGAGGCTATGACAAGACACCCACATAAAATCCCTATGCAAGTATATATAAATAAGAAAAATGAACAAGAAGAACAATATAATATTAACTGGGAGGGGACATGCGAAAGGGGAGATATCATCGAAACTGCAAGTACGAAATACGACATCACCCTTCGTACTTTTACTCTCGTCCTCACCATGTAATATCATGAATAAAATGGCCAACATCACCCTTCGTGCTTTTACTCTCAAATCTCTCAATATATGATAATGAATGCAAATAAGGCACGACAACACCGTTCGTGATTTTCTCTCTTCCTCACCAAGCAACAATACAAACCCGAATAACAAAAGCAAGAAGGGAAACAATTTCACTTCAACTATGATGCCATGATATCAAACTCAACTTTTAAAATATTCAACATATTTGAAATAAGTAATAAATACGAAACGAATAATTAAAAGAAATAATAATCTAACATAAACATGTAAAATATAATCAATGAAATAATATAATACAAAGAAACAACTTCCACCCGTATTCTTTAACCAAATGACCACGCATAGATACTCGTCATCTCACATATAGCCTGTCCCCACACATACAAACACGTAGAAAATTGACCAGCAAGTCCTAACCCTCAAATCAAGGTTAACCACAACACTTACCTCACTCCGCAACCAAATCAATGCTCAACTGTGACTTTTCTTCTAGAATTAGTTTCTAAACCAATCAAATCTAGCCAAATATAGTTTAAATAATTCAAAATAGGCTTTAGAAACTACCCATTAATGAAAAAGGTTCAATTTTGATCATTTTTGAAAACATCAACAAACGTCAAGCTCGGGCTCGCTTGGTTAAAACTCGAGGTTCGGACCAAAATCCGATTACCCATTCACCCCCGAGCCCGGTTATATGATTTGTTTCGAAATCCAACCTCAATTTGAGGTCTAAACCTTAATTTTTAAAAAATCTCCAAATTCTACCCAAATCCCTAAATTCTACAATGGAAATTCTAAATATGATGTTGAAATCTCATGAAAAGTAATGGAGAATTGAAAAGAAATGGATTAAAGTTACTTACCAATGAAATTGGAAAGACAAATCTCTTGGAAAATCGCCTCTAGATTGTTTAGGGTTGAGAAATGGTGCAAAATGAGCTAAGTCCAACTTTTCCCTCTTTTACCCAGCTGCAGATGTCGCAATTGCGATGTCTTGTTCGCAATTACGACTATCGCAAATACGAGCCCTGCCTCAGAAGCCCAGAAGTCATAATGGCAGCAAAATGATCGCAAATACGAAGATCCCACCTTCGCAATTGCAACCACAATCTTCGCAATTGCGAAGATACTCTACTGTGGCCAGGCATCGCAAATGTGACCAAATGATCGCAAAAGAGATCATGCGCTGTTCGCAATTGCGAACTATTTCCTCGCAAGTGCGAGGTTACCCAATCCCAGACCCTACTCGCAAATGCAAGTATTTTTCCGCAAAATCGAGGCTCGCAAATGCGAGCCAGACCTCGAAAATGTGAGCCAGACCTCGCAAATGCGTGATCTGTATCAGACACCAGAATTGGGCATTGCACCAACAATCTTTGCACTATCCAAACTCGTCTGAAATACGTCCGAAACTCACCCGAGCCCCTCAGGCTCCAAACCAAACATGCACACAAGTGTAATAACATCATACGAACTTGCTCGCGCGATTAAAATACCAAAATAACACCTAGAACTATGAAATAGACATCAAAATGTATGAAACTTTCAAAGAAAAGAACTTCCAAATTCATAACCGAGCATCCGAATCCTATCAAATCAATTATGTTTTGCACCAAAATCTGCATACATGTTTTAAATAGTAAAATGGACCTATATCGAGTTCCAGAACCAACATCCAAACCCGGTAGCCATAAAGGCAACCTACGGTCAAACCTAAGAAATCTTTACACCTTCAAATTACTAGTTTTCAACAAATCAAGTCAAATTAAGTTAGGGACTTCCGAATTCAATTTCGGGAATACGTACAAGTCCAAAATCAAGATGGGGACCCACCTAGATTGTTAAAAATACCGATCCGGGATTGTTTATATAAAATATTGACCGTAGTCAACTCAAGATATTTTAAAGCTAAAATTCAGGTTTTCTTCAATTTTGCCCCTAAAATCTTTTCGGAAAAAGACACGGATTGTGCATGCAAAATCGAGAAACACTAAATGAAGCTAATCGAGGTCTCGTTACACAGAAATAATTATTAGAACTCAAAACAACCTATCATGTCGTCACACCTAGCCAAGCCTCCATGTTCGCAACCTGTGGGTCGTGAAAAAAAACTCCCCGTGCCTTCCCAGGCATCCCAAATCTATCCCCCCCAAGCCTTCCCGTTCGCAAAAGGGATATCCCCCCAAGCCTTCCCATTCGCAACCTATCTCTTGCGTTTGCGTAGTGTAACCAACCCCAACCCCAAATTTTCCCCTTCGCGATCGCATAACACTGAACACCAGCAATTCAACAAGTCTAAAAATGGTCCAATATCAATTTGAAACTCACCAGAGCCTCCCGGGCTCCAATTCGAACATGTACACAAGTGTAATAACATCATATAAACTTGCTCGCTATCTCAAATCATCAAAATAATACCAAATAATAAGAGTTGATCATCAAAACTCAAGATTTCAACTTGAAAACTAAGAATGGATAACGCTCGTGACACAAGAAGGGCAAGAACCTTAATACTTGAGGAAAGAGATAGAAATGGATTACAATTTTTACAAACTTTCACATAATACGCCGAAGCACGCTAGGGTCACCCCGGATCCCAACTGAACGTGCGTACAAGTCCAAAAATATTATACGAACCTACTAAAATCTTCAAAACACCGATCCATTGTCGTGTACCACAAACGTTGACCATGGTCAACTCTAGCCTTATTTTAAATCAAAAATTACTTTTTCTTCAAAATTTCACTTAAAACTTTCCAAAAAATAACACGGACAATGCACGCAAGTCATATAATATCAACGAAGCTATGAAAGGTCTCAGAATACAGAAATAAATGCTAGTACTCTAAACGACCTATCAGATCGTATAGTTAATTGGGCTAATATTGGTAGTATTTGGCTAATAATAAATAATAATATTTTATGAATTAACTAATAATTATAATACTTTTTGCTCTAAAGGTCAAACAAGGTGGTTTTCTCTTAATTATTTGAAAATAATCAAAAGACATTTCCTCTTAATATCTTGAAGTCCCTTTTCTCTTGTGAGGGCTTAACAATCCATCAAGCCCGATATAGTTCACTTATGGGTTAAGGATATTAAATAGGAACCTTTCCTAGATATACTATAATAAGGACTTATTTACCATTTTTTTCAAGGTCAGGTTTCAACAAATACCTTAACTTTTTAAACAATTTATATACAATCCTTGTTGTAGTAGTCCACGCATGTGGGATTCCCCAAAATAAGACCGTAATTTGCGATCAGTTACAAGCGGATTGTATAGGATCCACCTACATCAAAATCCCTTGATCTACGCCTAGAATCTCCATCTTCTCACTTCCTACCATTGGCAGTAACTCTATAATATCAAATAATCGTCAATTGCATCGCTCTTTTCCTGGGATACCAGACAACACTGAAAATGAAGAAACATTCAAATTGTTGCCAGGATTATTTCCAATGTCGTTCCATTAAAAAGCTTAAAGTTTCGAATTCGATATTCGGGTTTTATGATTTTGTGATTTGTTTGGATTGGGTGTTATTGCAAATGATTGAGAATATCCTTTGAAGTTTATATCTCAATTTTGAGGGAGTAGTTAAGTATAGAGTTGGTTTTAGGTAAAATTTTAGATTGAAACTCGAAGAAGAAGAAGTTGCAGGAATTGTATAATAATTATATGACAATTGTTTTGTAATTGTATCAAAATTGTATTCGAATTGTATCTGATACATCAATAACTAAAATATAATTGTATCATACTCGCATCACAGTTACATCAAACTTGTATCTGGTACATTAGTACCCAAAATAATACCTGATACAATACTGATACAATTAATATACAATTATCATATATTTATGATACAAATTGTGAAATTGGTCACAAACTCAAAACTGCTCGTAACAATATGAAATCAATATAACATTATCATACATATGTAATACAATTTCTGCAACAATTATGATAAAAATATTATTATGATACAATCGCGATGCATTTCTGAAAAATTATGATACAATTATGATCTTCATCTTCTTCAAGTTTCAACCGCAACTCTAAACTTAAAATCTAATATAACATCGTATTATAATTATATTAGTATTATATCCGGTATTATTTTACGTATTGATGTTTCATATACAATTCACGTACAATTGTGATACAATTTTGATACAAATCTGAAACAAATTTGATACAATTACCCGAATACAATTATTTTGGGTATTAATGTACCAGATAGAGGTTAGATTCAATTGTGATACAAGTATGATGTACTTATGTTTTACGCATTGATCAGATATAATTCAAATATAATTCTGATATAATTACATTACAATTACCATACAATTCCTGCAACTTCTTTTTCTTCAAGTTTCAAATAGAAATTTCATCTAAAATCAACTCTAAACTTAACCAATCTCCCTCAAAATTGAGATATAAACTTTAAAGGATATTTTTAATCGTTTGCAAGAATACCCAATCCAAACAATCACAAATTTGTAAAACCCGAATATCGAATTTAAAGATTTAAAGCTTTTTTAATAGCTATCAATGGTGAATCCTCTACTGCTATAATGTTAGAGATAATATCGATGAATTTGTCAATGGTTAAAGATTTTTATTGGTTGTTGGTGGAATTGATTTAGAGAAATATATGATGCTACAATTTTAGAGAGATAGTCGCTTGATTCGTGTGAAAGAAAGAGAGGTTTTGGCTGATTTATATGGAAGAAAAATAATGCTTTTGAAATTAGGGAAAAATCATTATTGTAGGGGGGTGATTAAGCTAATAGACGGGGGTAATTTAGCGGGGTGAGGGGGGTAGCGGTACGGTTTAATCCCTAATTTATGGGATGCATCTTTTAGCATGGTTTTATTTATAAATAGTAAATATAGATACACAATGTAATTATTAAGGAACCTACAAAATAGTGGTAAATGAGTTTCTAATATAGTATAGCTAGGTACAAATATATATTAAATAAGTGAATTGGGCTAAATTTAGACGAGGCTTGAATCAATAACCGATTTGTGCTAGAATTTGTCCTTATGGAAAAATTGATACCGGGCGAAAATATACAAGAGGAATTGGCAGTTTTAGCCTTAGATTACGTTTGGCGAAAGCAACCAAAAAATTGATATTGTATAGCTAACTTTAAAAAAAAACAAGTTTCATATTTTATTTTCTCTCCTTGTAATCCGTCTCTATATCTCATTATTTTATCCATCTCCGTCTCTCTTCCCATATTTGTTTCTATCTCTCCTCTCTATAGATAATCGATTGAAGATTGATTGTTAATTTGCAATTAAATTTTCAGGCTGGGGCATATTAGACAATCAATAGAACGCCTAAAGCTAACAATTTGACGACCCGATAGGTCGTTTTGGGTACTAGCCTTTATTTTCGTATTTCGAGACCTCTATTAGCTTTATTTTATATTTCTTGATTTGCGTTCACGATCCGAGTCTTATTTCCGAAATATTTTAATGTAAAAATTCGAAGAAAATATGATTTTTGGCTTTAAAATAATTTGAATTGACTACGGTCAACATTTTATATAAACGACCCCGGATCGGTATTTTGACTATCTCAGAGGGTCCGTATCGTGATTTTGGATTTGGGCGTATTCCCCGAATTGGATGCGGAGGTCCCAGGGTTAATTTTACTTGTTTTGCCCCAAGCTAGTAATTTGAAGGTTTAAACATTTTTCAGGTTTGATCGTAGGTTGACTTTATGCCTACCGGACTTTGTATAGGTCCGTTTTTCTATTTGAAACTTGTATGCAAAATTTGGTACAAATCGAAGTTGGATTAATAGGATTCGGACGCTCGGTTATGATTTTAGATATTCTTGAGTTTTCTTTGAAATTTCATGCATTTTGACGTCCAATTAGTTCTAGGTGTTATTTGGGTGGTTTGATCATGCGAGCGAGTTTGTATGATGTTATTACATTTGTGTGCATCTTTGGTTTGGAGCTTGAGGGGCTAAGGTGAGTTTGGGATAGGCTACAGACTGTTTCAGTCTTTGAAGTTGTTGGTTTCAGTTGTTTTCTGATGTCTCGTGTTTTGTGCTGCGCGATCGCGAAGGGGAAATTGGTGTTGGGCAGATTGGTTCTTCGGGAACGCGGGGACCGGGTCGCGAGCGCAAAGTAGTGGGGGGTCTACCCTTCGCGAACGCGACAATCACCTCGTGAATGCATATGCTTGTGGGATCTGGGGGCAGGCTCGAGGCTTCCTTCCACAAACACCCATTGATTTTAACCTTTAATCTAGTATTTTTTCATGGTAGAAATTAGGGATTGGGTAGAAAATGGGGATTTTGTAAAATTGTCATTTAGACCTATAATGACCCAACTGGTCGTTTTGAACATTTGCATCCCGTTCAGCTATCGAAAGTCTTGAGTATCATCATATGATGTATTATGACTTGTATGAATTGTTGGTTTTGATTTTCAAGTTTTTTGTAGGTGATTTGGAAGAATGAATTTCATGTTTGAAGCTTTAAGCTGATAGAGTTGATCAAGTTTGACTTTTGTGTATTTGACCCTGGAATGAAGTTTTGATAGTTTTGTTAGGTTCGGATGGTGATTTTGGACTCGGGCGTATGCCCGGATTTGCTTTTGGATATTTCTAGAAGGATTCGATACTAATTGGCGAAAATTGGAAACTTGAAAAACTGAAAAGTTCATAAGTTTGACTGGAAGTTGACTTTTGATGATATCGGATTTGGAGTTTGGTTCTGAAAATTGAAATAGCTTCATTATGTCATTTGAGACTTGTGTGCAAAATTTGAGTTCATTCCGGGTTGATTTGATATGTTTCGGCGCGCGTTTTGGAAGTTGAAAGTTCAAAGTTCATTAAATTTTGATTTGAGGTACGATTCGTCATTTTGATGTTATTATGTGTGATTTGAGGCCTCGAGTAAATCCGTGTTATGTTATGGGACTTGTTTGTATATTCGGACAGGGTCCCGAGGGGCTCGGGTGTGTTTCGGACGGGATTCAGATCATTTTGGAACTATTTAGTTAAGGCTGGTTTGGTAGGGATTTTGGTGTGACCGCACCTGCGGAGCTATGGGCATAGGTGCGGAACCGCAAAAGCGGCAGAGTGGTCGCAGGAGCGAAAAGGGATATGTTTGGAAGCATAGCATATGCGAAGTTTTGGGCCGCATCTGCGTTATCGCAGAAGCGATGGATGAGGCGCAGGAGCGGACGTCTGCGCAGATGCGCGGTTGATATCGCACATGCGATGTCGCAACAGTGGATGTTTTTCTGCAGGTGCGAAGAACCATTTCTCCAATTGATTCAGCAGAAGCGGGCTTCAGGTCATAGAAGCGACGCCGCAGAAGCGGATAAATTGTTCGCAGAAGCGAATACGCCTGGGCAAAAGCTATAATTGAGGTTTTGGTCGTTTTATTCAGATTTTTGGATTTTGGAGCTCGGTTTGGGCGACTTTGAAGAGGAACATTTCCACAAGACTTGGGGTAAGTATTCTTGACTCACTTTTGATTATATTTCATGAATTAATATTCGTTTTCGGCATTGGATTATTGAATTTTAAAGAGGAATTGGGAGTTTTAGCCTAAAGTTTCATATGGTGAGTTTTTGAGTTTTGAATGCCGATTCGGAGTCAGATTTGAGTGAAACTAGTGTGGTTGGACTCGAAATTGAATGGGTTGTCGGATTGTGTGAGTTTTGTTGGGTTTTAAGGTGCGGGACTTGGTTTGACTTTTGGTTGATTTTGGGTTTTTGAGTAAAGATTCGACCTCTATCAATTGGAATTGTTTCCTTAGATTTTATTTGATGTATCTGAGTTGCTTTTGGCTAGTTTCGAGCTGTTCGGAGGTCGGTACATGTGGGATGACATTTTTTGAGCATCGCTTGGCTTGCTCGATATTGGATTTGGCTTGTTCGAGGTAAGTAACATTTCTAAACTTAGAGCTGAGGATATGAATCCGTGATTTACGTGTTATATGATTTGTTTGGAGGTGACGCACATGCTAGGTGACGGGCGTGTGGGCGTTCACCATAGAAATTGTGACTTAATTGATTCTGTGGAGTTACATAATCAAATAATTAGGTCATTATCCACATATCCTCCACCTTTTATAGGAATTGAGTTGAGACTCATGTTAAAGATCATATTTAGGCTTCATGCCCATATTTTGGGACCCACACAGGTCTTATTGCTATTGAATTACTTGTTTAAATTTATAATTTTGTACTCAGTTACATCTATCATTTGCATATCATATCTCAGTCTCTGTTGCCATTCATTGATACATCATATAATCATGTCGGGCAGAATTGTATGACATTGTGAGCCCGAGAGACTGGAGAGATTATTGACTGAGTGAGGCCGAGGGCCGGATTATGAGTGATATTTATGGGATCGAGATGCATGCCGCAACATGTTTTTAATTATTTATGCCTGGATCTGGTTTATTATAGCGCTTGGGCTAAAGGATCCCCTCTGGGGCCTGCACACCCATAGTGAGCGCATTTGATATTATATTGAGGGATGAATCTTCCCTGGACATGGATCTTGCCTAATTATTTATATTGAGGGATGGATCTTCCATGGTCATGGATCTTGTCT
>AWOL01S0014928.1:13066-23626 GCA_000715115.1 Nicotiana otophora | reverse complement strand
CCTAATGTAAACATTAATTGCTACTTTCACGACTCAAACACGTGACTTACAGATTACACGGAGACAACTTTACTGTTGTTCCAATGGACCTTTCTAGTCAAAAATATTAGTAGGTTGTTCCATATAGACTAGTATTATTCAAATAACCAGGTTCACCAGCAGCCCTATATTGTTTTTCTTTAGCACTAAATGTCTTATTTCTAACTGGTTTTCTCTTTTCTTCTTTTAATGGAAAAAGAGACTTTTTAAACTCATTGAAATTAAAATTTGTCCTTGCAAAACACGGAAGAGATATTAGGTATATAAGTAATAAATAAGCCTCATACCCTAATAATACGTTTTAAAGTCGTGTCGGCCTATGTCCAAAACGAATAATATCATTATTGGACAGGACTGTTGTATATGGTACAAACGCCACTCCGCGTGCAACCTTGTACGATGGTGGAGCAAACCTCAACAGTCAATTGAGTTTAGGCGAATCCGACTCTTCCACACCTTTGAAAAGGAGGTGGTAGGACAAAGGAGGTGGTGAAGCAAACCTCAACGAGAACCCTAAGTCCTTAAGGGGTATATATAACACCCTCGAATCCCAAATTGACAAAATACTGGAGCGATGCTGGTATATAAATACATAAGTTTTAAACTTTAATGACGTTTTTAAAGTCGTAAGAAGGCACGACCCTTAAGGATGACAATTGCCACGATATAATTGCTCGAGTTCAAATAACTATTGACACAGTTCAGTAGTTAAGAGTTTATAATTATTATCATTTAGGAACTCATAATATCACTTGAATTCGAACGAACTACAATGCGATATTTGGAATTTGTATATAGTGGCTCTTATGTCCCTCCACCAAATAACATAAATATTTTTGCTCCCCGTCCTTTGTGTGAAACACACTTAGAAAGGAAAGAAGCAGAGACTTTGAAAAGATTCTTTTTACAGTAGAAACTAGAAAGATATAATTTTGACTATCATTTCTGGATTGAATTAATTTAGTTTCTTTTTTGACTTTTTGGTATATTTCGTACTGCACATGTCGTGGCTTATTTGGATATGGATAAGCTTGAGGCTTAGTCTAAACTCTAATGTTCAAGGGTTGAATATTTTAATGGCTGCAAAAAATAGATTATAAAGACACTGAAGTGTGTGCGGCACCATATCTTTATTAAAAATATTCCATAAAATACAACTACTATACAAAACATTAGTTCAAAGGAATCTACAGGATTAGAAATTGGGCTTTTGACGTCTTGTTGGAGTCCAATAAAAAGCCCATTTCATTAAGCTGGGCTATAACCTTTCTTTGTTACCTTCCTCTACACAAAATTGCGTAAAAGTGACACCAGTTAGTTACTCTAAATGTTTACTATTTAGAAATTAGCCAATATATCTTGAATTTCAGTTTTTTAGTTTTTCAAGACAACAATGTCCATAATTGTCCTGAAATTAAGATTTTTAGTTCAAATTTTCGAGAAAAAATAAGTACTAGTTAATCTCTAAATAGCATCCCTAAGAATTAATGTTTGTGTACTCCCCTCAATTGCTTGTTCCATGTGTTTTTAGTAAGAAAAAGAAATTAAAAAGATCCAACACGGGAACATTTTATGGGACAAGGAAAATTATAAGATTCTTACTCTATTCCAGTTTATGAAATACCCTTTTTTAACCAAACAAAAATATTTTTGGAACGGTCACGAAATGTTTGCTAATATATTATTATTAATATCATTATGTGCTACTTTTAAGAACTTAAATTCATTTAACTACTCAAAATTTAAATTTTAATGTCATATTTTGTCTACTAAATTAAAATTTCATATTCAAATTTAATATATTCTTTCACTTAATATCCTGAATTTTTGAGCTGCTAATTTAAAATTCAGAACTAAGTGTTCTGAATTTTTGAATTGCTAATTTAAAATTGAGGACTAATTGTTTGATCAATTGCCTTATCCATAAAATTTAGCTGAATTTCATATGTAACAATTTTGTCAAGATCTCTTTAATAGTTGGGATTCTTCTACTTGAATCGGATATACAATGTAACATGATACATATGTACTATTAAATGGTTAATATCATATTTTCATGAGATTTATTTTCGTTAGTAACCATTTCAGCCACTAAAATGATCTTTTGGTCAATATAGAATATTTGAATTTCATTAGAATCGAGGATCCTAAAATATGATATGTTGATTAATTAAAAGGAGATCAGAGATTTAACAATGCAAAGAAAGATTGTTCTCTAATACTTTTCCTTTCTCCGGGCAAACCAAAAAGAAAGAATCATATTTAGTTGCACGCCAAATGCATAGACAATCACCTAAACTTGTCACGATTTTCATTTAAACGTCTTAATTAAAGATATTTTCAATTAGACACTCAAATTACCATCAAAGTATGTCTATTGGACACTAGCATGTCATATGTTATTTTATTCACCCACATTTGAGCCCTTAAGCTAATCCGGATCTGTTGACCTACTTAAACAAAAATATTATTGTTGTCAAACTCATTCCTCTCCCGTTTCGTGCCCAATTTTTCTCCAGCAAGTTACTACCTTCGCACAAAGCCAATGTGTTTCATCCCAAAGACTACATCCCAAAGACTACAAAAGGGAATTATTTTTGTTCTCCACCGTTATGTGAAACACACATTGAAAGACAAGCAGCAAAGACTTTGAAAAGATTCTTTTTACAGTAGAAAGATATAATTTTGACTATCATTTCTTGATTGAATTAATTTAGTTTCTTTTTTGACTTTTTGGTATATTTCGTACTGCCCATGTCGTGGCTTAGTTGGATATGGATAAGCTTGAGGCTTAGTCTAAACTCTAATTTTCATGGGTTGAATATTTTAATGGCTGCAGAAAATAATTAAAAAGACACTGAAATGTGTGCGGTACCATATCTTTATTAAAAAAATTCCATAAAATACTACTATACAAAAAATTAGTTCAAAGGAATTTACAGGTAAGCGCCCTCCACTTCCAACCAAGAGGTTGTGAGTTCGAGTCACCCCAAGAGCAAGGTGGGGAGTTCTTGGAGGGAAGGATGCCGGGGGTCTATTGGAAACAGCCTCTCTACCCCAGGGTAGGGGTAAGGTCTGCGTACACACTACCCTCCCCAGACCCCACTAGTGGGATTATACTGGGTTGTTGTTGTTGTTGTTGTTGAATTTACAGGATTAGAAATTGGGATTTTTACATAAATAGCCGACAATATTAATTGTTTACTTTTTTTAATCATATACATAGATTATACATTGATTATATATAATTATACACATGGAATACATAAATTATGCATATATTATACATTCACATGTTATTTTTAGTTTAAATGATAAGGTGGACGGCTATTTGGGTTAATTCTTCTTAGTAATTGAGCTTTTGACGTCTTGTTGGAGTCCAATAAAAAGCCCATTTCCTTAAGCTGGAGTATAACCTTTCTCTGTTACCTTCCTCTATACAAAATTACGTAGAAATGACATCAGATAGTCACTCTAAAAGTTTGTTATTTAGGAATTAGACAATATATCTTGAATTTCAGTTTTTCACTTTTTCATGACAGCAATGTCCAAAATTGTCCTGAAATTAAGATTTTTAGTTCAAATTTTCGGGACAAAATCAGTACTAGGAATTAACCTCTTAATCCCTCACCTACTTGTAATAACTCTGTTATAAGGCTCTTTGTAATCACTCTATTACAAAGCACACACTTTGACTAACTCTAGCCAAAACACAAATACAAAGTTTATGATTTTACAAATGATCTCCTACAAAAATGCTTCTAAGTAAGCTGAGTAGGAGTTACTAATAGATAACACTAAGAAAGATACAACAAAACTAAGGACATATGATAGACTTAGTGCTAGGATCTGGTTTTTGGTTCTGTTATTGCTTTGTTCTTCAATGACTTGAAAGTCGGTAGCACACTTGAGAGAGAATTTATGATTTAGGGTTTTGCATGTGTGCATTTCCCTTGCCTCATGTTGGTAATATACAAGTGAGGTCATTGGGATGATGTATGCAATTATCCGGTACAAGGAATGCTCCATAAAGTGACTGTTGCACTGTTGCATGTGTAGAAAACAGTGCAATGACTTTACAGCTGTAGAGAGTTGACTTGTACTGTCATCAGAGGAACTGATGGATACATGTTCCCTCTCCCGTTTCTTGACTCAAGTTGTTGGGACTTATGTCAGACTTGAGACTTGTTGTTCTTGAGCACTTTGAGGATGTGTAACAGGTTCCCAATCTGGTTCTTATTAAGAAGTTTGTTAGATAATCAAAATACACAAAGGCACGTAACTTAATAATTTTACCCTTTTTGATGATGACAAACTTATAATTGAAGTTCCCCCTGAGAACTAGATCTTCTGCAAAAAGACTTTATTCCCCCTGAGAACCCGATGACTTGTTCCTCTTCTCAAATGTCTTCCTCTTTTTGGCATCATAAAAAGATTATACACAAGTAAATGCAAATTGAAGTCTAGCAAAGTTAACTCAGTCCACATGTGTGCACACAACATAGTTAAAAACAGAGCGTAAGAGTATAACATGCATAGCAAAAGATGAGATGCTCATTAATTAAAGAGAAGAAATCAGAGATAGTAGAGCCATTGTTACAAAAACATCCACAAAAAAACAACTTGAAGTACCAGTCATAGGAACAATAAAAGAAACTAGGATAGGCCAGACATCATTTAACTGGACACTGGGAAGGGAACTGTTTAAGGGGAACTAGAAGGGGGAGGGAAGGATGAGGAGGCAAGGGTTTTGAGAATAATTTTCATTCGAGCATTTGCAGACACTTGCTCGTTAATCAACCGCTCTTTCAGGTCCTTGACCTGTTTCCTGAGATCTGCATTTTTAGTGGTCAAGCGAGCAATCTCTGTGGCTTGTGCACTGCTAAAACCAGGTGCCTCCTTGGCCTGACTAAGCTGCCCTTCAAGAATGGTATTCCGTGCCTTCAACCTCCTTATTTCCTCATTTGCAATATTCTGAGCATCAATCAATTGAGAAATAGTGGAATTGCTGCCAACACCCCCTTTCTTGTCAATATACTCACATTCCTCCAAGGTTGTCTTTGAGAAAGTTTGCTTGCGAGTTCCCACTGTTTCTCTTCCCAAAGGGACTTTGAAGAATTCAAACATCTTAGTGAGCAAGAACCCATAAGGCAAACCATGATTTTCGTTCTTGAAGTGTACCACCTTTTTCATATGTTCAATCATAAGATCAGGCAGATTGATGGTGGTGTAGGAATCCAGGGCTTCCATGAGGAACATGTCTGCTTTTTAAAGTAATTAAACGCCTTTATGCACATGGAAGCAAGGCCTTATTCACCATTTCAAACATAAGTTGATACACTGGAAGGAGGGCCTTCTTGTGAACCCGTTCCCCATGCTGCACAACCTGATCCTTTAGAATGACTCTTCTAAAGTTAGAAGAACGGGTCCATTAAATGGATGAGAGACCTTAATTAGGCACTCCCAAAATATTCCCAGAACAGCCTCGTCCATCACAAAATCTACTCCATTGACCTTCAAGCAAATGTTATTATCTTCCAATGTAAACATATATGCGTAGAAGCTACAAACCTCTTCCTCATAAACCTTGGGACTCTCATTGGTGAACAAGTGAGTCCACTTCTGAAACTCACATATGTCAAACAACTGTCTCATCCCTGACATTTCGAGAATGTCAGCTTCAAAAGTTCTGCCCCATAGCACCCTCTGCTTCCTAAGTTTTTCTCTGTTGTCAGCCTTTGACACAATCACTTTGGCCTTCTTGGAGGAACTAGGTTCCTCTTTGTCACTAGCTTTCCTCTTCACAGACTTCCTCACATTTTTCTCATTCTCTTCAGACTTCTCACAAGATTTCTCACCAGACTTCTCTCCCTCGACACTTTTCACCTCTACTGCTTTCAAAGATGAACTTCTCCTGGGCTTGGGAATCACTAGTATCACGACCCAAAATATCAGCTGTCGTGATGGAGCCTATCTCAATACTAGGCAATCCGGCAATCTTAATAAACTGTCATATCTTTTAAGTTTGAAAACATAGTATTTAAATTCAACGAAAGAAAACTCAGAAATACAGATATAAACACTCCCAAAACCCGGTGTCACTAAGTACATGAGCATCTAATATGAATACAAAGTTTGACTAATAAAACACTGCCTGAAAGTATAGAACAATACAATAACTGAAAGAAAGAGAGTCAAGGTTAGCGGACTCCAGGCATCTATCTTGATAGTCTCCAACTGATATCACTCTAAGATCTAACAGTCGACGTGTCCGAAAGCACCTGGATCTGCACACGAGGTGTCGAGTGTAGTATGAGTACAACCAACTCAATAAGCAACAAGACTAACCTCTGGGCTGAAAGTAGTGACGAGCTCTGCAAGTACAATCTAGTATAAATAATGGTACAGAAATGTAGGCATGCTTTCAAGTTCAACAATTAAACTCAGTACAAGTGAAATAGATCAATACTGCATGATATGAGGAATATGTCATCTCAGTGGAAAGACCTCATGTAATACTAGTCACAAATCATTCGGTCACTTGGTACTGTTTATGGCCAATCCAGCCCAGGGATATTCCATCCCGTATATATATACATATCAACTGACTGTCAGTCACTCAGTACCGTATAAGGACAATCCAGCCCTGGGATAATTTATCCCCAAATGCAAAAGATACGGAGAAGGTCCATGTCTAGGGAAATTCGTCACAATATAAATAAGTATAGCAAGTCCATGACCTGGGAAGTCCATCCCGAATATATAATCATCTACGCTCACTGGGGGTGTGTACAGACTCCGGAGGGGTTCCTTCAGCCCAAGCGTAATATAAAACCGGTATGGCCTACTGTAGGCGGGCAGTCTCGATCCATATAATAATAATATATAAAGCCAATATGGCCTGCTGCGGCACGCAACTCGATCCCATAAATATCTTCACAATGGATGAATATGACTGAGTGTGAAATGTACATTTTTAAAACAATTAATTTAACAGCAACACGACCCCATGGGTCCCAAAAATATCGGCACGTAGCCTAAACATGATCTTTAATAAGGGCCTCGGCTCAATTTCTCTAACACGTGGGAAATATTCAGATAATAACATAATTCTTTAATTTTTACAACTTCACAGAATTTATTCAAGTCACAATTTCAATGGTGCACGTCTACACACTCGTCAACTATCGTGTGTGTCACCTCCAAATAATTTATATAACACCAATTCGGGGATTCATACCCTCAGAACCAAGTTTAGAAGTGTTACTTACCTCAAAACCGCGTAATTTCTTACTCTGTTATTCCCTTGCCTCATAAATTGACCTCTAAATGCCTCGAATCTAGCAACAAATAATCTAATTCAGTCAATAAAAATTATTGGAATTAATTCTATAAGAAAATACTAATCTTTCAATAAAATCTGAAATTTAACTCAAAAATTGCCCATGGGGCTCACGTCTCAGAATCCGACAAAAGTTACAAAATCCTAAAGTCCATTCAACCACGAGTCCAACCATACTAGTTTTACTAAATTCCGATATCAACTCGGCCTCCAAATCCTCAAATCTTATTTTTAAATCCCTAGGTTCAAATCCCCGATTTACACCTCAAAAACACTTAATCTAGTCGGATTATTCGATGATAATTCAATATTATGGAGTAGAAATGATGACGAGTAACTTACCTCAAGTTTCCCATGAATTCTCTCTGAAAATCACCTCAAAAAACGTGCTTGAAAGTCCAAAAATAGCAAAACTCGGAACCCCTGCGAAATGTATACTGTCCAGGGGTTCCGCACCTGCGACTCACTTAGCCGCTTTTGCGGTCTCATAGGTGCGAGAAACCAACCGCTTTTGTGGTTTTCCAAGGTCTCCACTGCCTCTGCTTCTGCGAGCTAGAAGCCGCTTCTGCGGGTTCGCATTAGCGAGGCTCGCTCCGCTTCTGCGGAGAATTCGCTTCTGCGCCCATCCGTCCGCATCTGCGATCACGCAGGTACATAAATTCCCTCGCACCTGTGACCACTGCCTCATAGCCCCCTGCCCGCATCTGCACTTGCCAGGCTTGCTTCTGCGAGCTCACACCTACGAGCCTATTTCCGCAGGTGCGATTGCATAAGATGGCAACAGGTTTCCAATTTTGCTCTAAGTCCGAATTTGATCCGTTAACCATCCAAAACTCACCCCGAGACCCTCGGGACTTTAACCAAATACACCAACAAGTCCTAAAATATCATACAAACTTAGTCTAGCCTTCAAATCACATCCAACAATGCTAAAAACACAAAATCACTCTCCAATTCAAGCCTAATGAACTTTGAAATATCCAAATTCTACAAACGACGCCAGAACCTATCAAATAATGTCCGATTGACCTCAAATTTTGCACACAAGTCATAAATGACATAACAGACCTATTCAAATTTCCAAAATCGGATTCCGACCCCGATATCAAAAAGTCATCCCCCCGATCAAACTTTCCAAAAATTCAACTTTCGCCATTTCAAGCCTAATTCCATTACGGACCTCCAAATAATTTTCCGGACACGCTCCTAAGTCTAAAATCATCATACAGAACTATTGGAATTAATAGAATTCAAATCCGATGTCGTTTACATATAAGTCAACATCCAGTCAACCTTTTCAACTTAAGTTTTCAATTATGGGACTAAGTATCTCATTTCCCTCTGAAATTCTTCCGGACCCGAACCAACTAATCCGGTAAGTCATAAAACAACTGTAAAGTATAACTTGAGCAGTAAATGGGGGAACTGGATTATAATACTCAAAATGGCCAGCAGGGTAGTTACATTCTCCCCCTCTTAAACAAACATTCGTCCTCGAACGGGTTTAGAGTCATACCTGGAGTTTCAAATAGGTATGGATATTTGCTCCGCATCTCCCGCTCAATCTCCCAGGTAGCTTCTCCGACTGGCTGGCCCTTCCACGATACCTTCACTGATGATATGTTCTTTGACCTCAACTTTTGAACTTTCAGGTCTAAAATAGCCACCGGCTCCACATCATAAGTCAAATTACCGTCCAACTGCACTGTACTGAAATCCAAAATATGAGATACATCCCCGACATACTTTCGGAGTATGGACACATGGAATACTGGATGAACACCTGATAGACTAGGTGGCAAAGCAAGTTCATAAGCCACCTCTCCAATCTTCTTAAGTATCTCTAAAGGCCCAATATACCGAGGGCTCAACTTGCTCTTCTTCCCGAACGTCAACACACCCTTCATGGGTGAAATTTTGAGCAGAACCTTCTCTCCGACTATGTAAGCAACATCACAGACCTTCTTGTCGGCATAACATTTTTTTCTAGACTGCGCTATACAAAGCCATTCCCGAATCACTTTGTCCTTCTCCAAAGCATCCTGAACCAAGTTAGTACCCAATAGCCTAGCCTCACCTGGCTCAAACCAACCTACTGGAGACCGACACCATCTCCCATATAAAGCCTCATACAAGGCCATCTGAAGGCTCGATTGGTAGTTGTTATTGTAAACAAAGTCTGCGAGCGGCAAAAATTGATTCCAAGAACCCCTAAAGTCTATAACACAAGCGCGTAGCATATATTCCAATTTATGAATAGTGCGCTCGGAGTGTCCATCCATCTGAGGGTGAAATATTATACTCAATTGAACCTGTGTGCCTAGTTCTCGCTGCACTACTCTCCAAAATTGTGATGTAAACTACATGCCTCAATCTGAAATAGTGGACACTGGCACACCGTGTAAGCGAACAATCTCGCGGATATAAATCTTAGCCAACCGCTCCGAAGAATAATTAGTACCAATTGGAATAAAATGTGCGGATTTGGTCAACTGGTCTACAATCACCCAAACAACATCAAACTTCCTCAAGGTTCATTGGAGTCCAACTACAGATACTCCACCAGCACAACCAACTAGGGGTGGGGGTCAAGCGGTAGAGGCTGCCCTAGAGGAGGAGGCCAGGCCAGATTCTATGTTTGTTTTCGGTAGGACGGAGGCTGTCACATCAGATGCAGTCATCACAGGTTTGGTTCCGATTTGTCATAGAGATGTATCAGTCTTATTTGATCTAGGATCCACTTACTCATATGTGTCATATAACTCTGCTCCATATTTGGATATATCTCGTGAATCTTTGAGTTCTCCTGTATATGTGTCCACGCCTGTGGGAGATTCTATTGTTGTGGACCGTGTGTATCATTCATGTTTAGTTGTTATTGCTGGTTTTGAGACCATAGTTGATCGATTGTTGCTCAGTATGGTAGACTTTGATGTTATCTTGGGCATGGACTAGTAGTCACCCTATCATGCTATTCTGGATTGTCATGCCAAGGCTGTGACACTGGCTGTGCTAGGTTTGCCGTGGTTATAGTGGAGGGGTACATTAGATTATGTACCTAACAGGGTTGTGTCCTTTCTAAAGGCTCAGCGAATGGTTGAGAAGTGGTGTGATGCATATCTAGCCTTTATGAGAGATGCTAGTGTTGATACTCGTACCATTGAGTCAGTTTCAGTAGT
>AWOL01S0014928.1:0-11316 GCA_000715115.1 Nicotiana otophora | reverse complement strand
GACACATATTCTGTTAGTCAAAAACCTTCCACTTGACCACTATCCAAGAAACAATCACAACACCCAACATATTGTTCATCGCTATCGAAAACATCCGCCCCAAGCCGTGGTTGAAATCATTGGGAGCTCTTCAAAACCCATTAGAACAAAACAAAGCCATCAGAACCGATGAAATCTATTACCATGCCAACCCGAATCACTACCAAGCCGACCCCATTCTTTTAATTATCCCCGACATGCCTTTAGGTTAACACTTCTTGTTGCCAGTACACTACGATCCTTAACCAACNTCTAGCCTTTATGAGAGATGCTAGTGTTGATACTCGTACCATTGAGTCAGTTTCAGTAGTGAGAGACTTGCTAGATGTATTTGTAGCAGATCTTCCGGGCATGCCACTCAATAGAGATATTGATTTTGGTATTGACTTGTTCCCGGGCACACAACCCATTTCTATTCCACTGTACCGTATGATCCATGGTAATACGCTCCCCTTTCCACTCCGGAATTTCAAGTCTCTGAAGCAATCCACCCGGTCTTTGATGCTCGTACTTCATATGTTGACAATTTAAACACCGAGCTAAAAATCCAACTATATCTTTCTTCATTTGCCTCCAACAATAATGCTGCTTTAAATCCTGATACATCTTCGCGGCACCTGGATGAATAGAGTACCGCGAACTGTGAGCTTCCAAAGAATTAGCTCACGCAAACCATCTACATTAGGCACACATAGCATGCCCTGCATCCGTAATATACTGTCATCTCCAATAGTGACTTCCTTGGCATCACTGTGCTAAAACGTGTCCTTAAGGACAAGCAGATGGAGGTCATCATACTAACGTTCTCTGATACGATCATAAAGAGAAGACTGAGAAACCGCACAATCAAAAACTCAGTTCGGCTCCGAAACATCCAATCTAACCAACTGATTGGCCAAGGTTTGAACATCCAAGGCTAAAGGTCTCTCTGCTACAGGTAAGTGTGCTAAGCTGCCCAAACTCTCCGCCTTACGGCTCAAGGCATCGACCACCACATTGGCCTTTTCGGGATGACAGAGAATGGTGATATCATAATCCTTAAGCAACTCCAACCACCTCCGCTGCCGCAAATAATGCCGCCAAATATTCAAGGCATGAACAATAACTGCTAACTCAAGGTCATGGACCGGATAATTCTTCTCATGTACCTTTAACTATCTGGACGCATAGGCAATCACCCTATCATCTTGCATAAGCACTGCACTGAGACCAATACCTGATGCATCATAATACACAGTATAAGACTCTGAACCTGTAGGCAACACCAATACTGGGGTTGTAGTCAAGGCTGTCTTGAGCTTCTGAAAGCTCTCTTCACACTCATCCGACCACCTGAACGGAGCTCCTTTCTGGGTCAATTTAGTCAAAGGCGATGCAATAGATGAGAAACCCTCCACAAGGCGACGATAATAACCGGCCAATCCGAGAAAACTCTGAATCTTAGTAGCTGAAGATGACCTGGGCCAACTCTGAACTGCCTCTATTTTCTTTGGATCCACCTTAATTCCTTCACTAGACACTATGTGCCCCAAGAATGCCACCGAACTAAGCCAGAACTCACACTTAGAGAATTCGGCATAAAGCCTCTCCTCTCTCAACCTCTATAATACAATACCCAAGTGTTGTGTATTCTCCTCCTAGCTACGTGAGTACACCACGATATCATCAATAAATACTATGACAAATGAATCAAGATATGGCTAAAATACACTATTCATCAAGTGCATAAATGTTGCTGGGGCGTTGGTCAGCCCAAAAGACATCACGAGAAATTCATAGTGGCCATAACGAGTCCTGAATGCCGTTTTTAGAATATCTGAATCCCGAATTTTTAACTGGTGATACCCAGATCGCAAATCAATTTTGGAGAATACCCTCGCTCCTTGAAGATGATCAAATAAATCATTAATACGCGGCAAAGGATATATATTCTTGATTGTACCTTTATTCAGTTGCTTGTAATGAATGTACATCCGCATAGTACCATCTTTATTTTTCTCAAACAAAGCCGGTGCACCCCAAGGTGACACACTAGGCCTAATAAACCCCTTATCAAGGAGTTCATGAAGTTGCTCTTTCAATTCTTTCAACTCAGCTGGTGCCATACGATACGGAGGAACAAAAATGGGTTGAGTGCCCGGCACCAAGTCAATACCGAAATCAATATCCCTGTTGGGTGGCATACCCGACAGATCTGCAGGAAATACATCCGAAAATTCTTACACTACTGGTACTGAATCAATAGGATTATTTGCATCAACATCTCTCACAAAGGCCAAATATGACAAACATCCCTTTCCAACCATAAGTTGGGCCTTCAAATAAGAAATTACCCTGCCGGGAACATAGTCTAGAGAACCTCTCCATTCGACCTTCGGCAACCCCGACATTGCTAATGTCATGATTTTTGCGTGACAGTCTAGAATAGCATGACATGGAGACAACCAATCCATACCCAATGATATTCCATCCCGTATATATATACACATCAACTGACAGTCAGTCAGTCACTACCGTATAAGGCCAATCCAGCCCTGGGATAATTTATCCCCAAATGTAAATGATACAGACAAGGTCCATGTCGAGGGAAAGTCATCACAATATAAATAAGTAAGGCAAGTCAATGCCCTTGAAGGTCCATCCCGAATATACAATCATCTACGCTCACTGGAGTGTGTACAAACTCCGCAGGGGCTCCTTCATCCCAAGCCTGATATAAAGCTAGTATGGCCTACTGCAGGCGGGCAGTCCCGATCCATATAATAATATAGCCTATAAGGCCTGCCACAGGCGAGCAGCCCCAATCCATATAATAGTAAAGCCTATAAGGCCTGCTGCAGGCGGGCAGCCCCGATCCATATAATAATATAGCCTATAAGGCCTGCCACAGGCGAGCAGCCCCAATCCATATAATAGTAAAGCCTATAAGGCCTGCTGCAGGCGGGCAGCCCCGATCCATATAATAATATAGCCTATAAGGCCTGCCACAGGCGAGCAGCCCCAATCCATATAATAGTAAAGCCTATAAGGCCTGCTGCAGGCGGGCAGCCCCGATCCATATAATAATATAGCCTATAAGGCCTGCCACAGGCGAGCAGCCCCAATCCATATAATAGTAAAGCCTATAAGGCCTGCTGCAGGCGGGCAGCCCCGATCCATATAATAATATAGCCTATAAGGCCTGCCACAGGCGAGCAGCCCCAATCCATATAATAGTAAAGCCTATAAGGCCTGCTGCAGGCGGGCAGCCCCGATCCATATAATAATAATAATATATAGAAAGCCAATATGGCCTCTGCGTCGCGCAGCTTGATCCCATAAATATCCTCACAATGGATGAATATGACTGAGTGTAAAATGTACATTTTTAAAATAATTAATTTAATAGCAACACGACCCCATTTGTTCCAAAAATATCGGCACGTAACCTAAACATGATCTTTGATAAGGGCCGCAGCTCAATTTCTCTAACACGTGGGAAATGTTCAGATAATAACATGACTCTTTAATTTTTACAACTTCACAGAATTTATTCAAGTCACAATTTCAATGGTGCATGTCTACACACTCGTCAACTATCGTATGCGTCACCTCCAAACAATTTATATAACACCAAATCGGGGATTCATACCCTCAGAACCAAGTTTAGAAGTGTTACTTACCTCAAAACCGCGTAATTTCTTACTCCGCTATACTTTTGATTCGTGAATTGGCCTCTAAACGCCCCGAATCTAGCCACAAATAATCCGATTCAGTCAGTAAAAAATATTGGAATTAATTCCATAAGAAAATACTAATTTCTAATAAAATCCAAAATTTAACTCAAAATTCGCTCGTGGGGACCACGTCTCAGAACCCGACAAAAGTTACAAAATCCGAAAGTCCATTCAATCATGAGTCCAGCCATACTAATTTTACTAAATTCTGACATCAACTCGGCCTCCAAATACTTAAATCTGATTTTTAAATCCGTAGGTTCAAATCCCCGATTTACACCTCAAAAATACATAATCTAGTCGGATTATTCGATGACAATGCAATATTATGGAGTAGAAATGATCACAAGTGACTTACCTCAAATTTTTCGTGAATTCTCTCTAAAAACGCCACAAAAACTATGCTTGAAAGTCCAAAAATGGCAAAACTCGGAACCTCTTCGAAATGTATATTGTCCAGGGTTTCCGCACCTATGACTCACTAAGCCGCTTCTGCGGTATCGCAGGTGCGAGAAACCAACCGATTCTGCAGTTTTCCAAGGCCTCCACTGCCTCCGCTTCTGCGAGCTAGAAGACGCTTCTGCGGGCTCGCATTAGCGAGGCTCGCTCCGCTTCTGCGGAGAATTCGCTTTTGCACCCATCTGCCCGCATCTGCGATCACACAGGTGCGGAAATTCCCTCTCACCTACGACCACTGCCTCACAGCCCCCTGCCTGCATCTGTGCTTGCCAGGCTCACTTCTGCGAACTCGTACCTGCGAGCCCATTTCCGCAGGTGCGATTGCATCATATGGCGGCAGGTTTCCAGTTTTGCTCTAAGTCCGAATTTGATCCGTTAACCATCCGAAACTCACACGCGACCCTAGGTACTTCAACCAAATACACCAACAAGTCCTAACATTATACGAGCTTAGTCGAGCCTTTAAATCACATCCAACAACGCTAAAAACACGAATCACACCCCAATTCAAGCCTAATAAACTTTAAAATTTTCAAATTCTACAAACGACACCGGAACCTATCAAATCATGTTTGATTGGCCTCAAATTTTGCACACAAGTCATAAATGACATAACGGACCTATTCAAATTTTCAGAATCGGATTCCGATCCCGATATCAAAAAGTCAACCCCCTTAGTCAAACTTTCCAAAAATTCAACTTTCGCCATTTCAAGCCTAATTCCACTATGGACCTCCAAATAATTTACCGGACACGCTTCTAAGTCCAAAATCACCATACAGAGCTATTGGAATCATCAAAATTCAAATCCAAGGTCGTTTACACATAAGTCAATATCCGGTCAACTTTTCCAACTTAAGTTTTTAATTATGAGACTAAGTGTCTTATTTCACTCCGAAATCCTTCTAGACCCGAACCAACTAATCCGATAAGTCATAAAACAACTGTAAAGCATAACTTGAGCACTAAATAGGGAAATGAGGTTGTAATACTCAAAACGACCGGTCGGGTCATTACAACAAGTTTCTTAAAGGATTTACGAATTAAGGAAGCAAGTTCCTCATTCACCTCTTCGTCGTCACCATGGACGACATGTGCTGGAGGCATATCCTCCTCATTTACTAGATTTTCCCCTTTCACCAACCTCCTTCTTTTATTTTCCTCTTTGATTTTCTTCAGAATAATCTCATAAGCTTCTTTCTTTTGCAGCCTGGTAGTGGGTTTTTTAAGAATGTGCTCTTGGGGAACTTCCCTACCACTTCTAGAAACAATGAAACTTTCCACAGTAACATTATCATAGTCGTTCTCACTATTTTCATTTTCCTCTTCAGAGGTCTCATTTCAAGAATAACAAAGTTCAAAGGCTCAGAATCAAAGTGAGGAGAATGAGCAGGATCAGTATTGACCTGGGGCTCTTTTGAGGAGCAGGGGGTTTCATCCCAAGTAAGAGCAGAGTGATATTCTTGGGAAGAGGGATCAGGTCCCTCCGTTGTTTCCCCAGTAGTACTGACTGGTGCCAAATTTTCAAAAGGCACCAGTTCCCCACCCTCAGCTCTTTGACTTTCACCTTCCCTCTGAGACCCAATGGTCTCATCATCACACTCATATTCTCCAACCAATCCTCCCTCTGTAGCAATCAGTAGCATGTTCTCAATGTCTTCTTTCTCATTCACCCCCAAAATAGAATTAGAAGATGCAGGAGGAACATTACTTATCGGAGTGGCAATATTTAGATCAAAGCTTTGAGCGGGTACTACTGATACTTCACCACTGCCAACAATATCTTGTTGGGTTTCAAATATTTCCTCAACCTTCTTACTGGAGACCTCTTATCCCTCATCTCCGTCTACTGTTTCGTCATTTGCCATGTTTTTCAGTGAGACAAAGGGAGAGGTTATAGTAATGAATCTTTTGGCGTTCTGAATTTACGACTGCGGTAAGAACCAGAACTCGATGGGGTTAGAGAAGAACCAGTAGGTGGTTATTGTTCCGGTATGGGGTTTTGACCGGGTAAAGGTTGAGACTCAGACGCACACTCATGTGCTTCCTGAGACAAAGGAAACGTGAGAATGACACCGGTAGTGCTTGAAAGCTCTGGATTCTGAGACATAGTAGAGTTTGGAAGTATAGACACGAGAAAGATAGGGTTTGCCTTTGAATGAAGAGAGAATTGTGTGGCTTTGATGTGGATAATTGGGAAAGAGACACCTTTTGGGGTTATTTAGAGGGGGTGAGGGATCAGCTACAAATGGGTGTAACGTACTGGGTAGACGGGTTAGTTTGTAATGGGTGTGACATTTGGGTTTTAAACAGATGAGAGAGAGAGACACAGAAATATTTAATGACATGGCACTTTTATAGTCGTTTAAAATGTGCATGAGTGTAAAAGTATCTACTAACCCGAGTCAAAGGAACCAGGTTCCCTGACTGAGTTATGTAAATATGAGCTTCATCTTTTTACCAAGAGAAAAGGTTGTTGGTTGCTTGTTTACTCTGTAATTACCATGCGTGTTTACCTGTAACAGTATAGAGATGAGTTAGAGTTTGTAGAAAATACTTTTTAGCAGTTTTACATGTTCATTCTTTCATAGCCAATCATTGAAGGACCTGGTACTCAATTTGATTTTATCAGCCCTAATGCCAGTCGATTTTTTTAAAGTGTTCTCTACTTAATGCTTTGGTGAAGATGTCTGCTACCTGGTCTTCTATTTTGTAAAACTTCATGCTGATGAGGCCCTTTTCAATATTTTTCCTGAGAAAATGATGTCGCACATCAATGTGCTTTGCTCGCTTATGCTGAACAGGGTTCTTTTCCATGTTGAGAGCACTTGTGTTATCTCATAGTAGTGGCACACAATCTGAAAACACACCAAAATCCTCTAGTTGTTGCTTCCATAGTAGTTGAGCACAACAAGATGCATCTTCCACATATTCACCTTATACAGTTGAAAGAGCCACAGAGTTTTGTTTCTTTGTACCCCATGAGATTAAGCATGACCCAGAAAGTATGTCATGTCAGATGTGCTCTTTCTATCCACCAGATAACCAGCATAATCATCATCAACATACCCAATTAAGTTGAAATTATCTCCTGAAGGATAGTAGAGAACCAAGTCCTACGTTCCTTTGAGATACCTTAGAATCATTTTGGCAGCTTTTAGATGAGATTCCTTTGGGCTGGATTGAAATCTAGCACATAATCCCACACTGAATACAATATCAGGTCTGCTAGTTATGAGATACAAGAGTGAACCAATGATACCTCTGTATATGGTTTCGTTCATAGGAGAACCAGGTTCATCCATGTCTAGACGAGTGGTAGTGGCAATAGGAGTATCAATGGTTTTTGAACTTTCTATCTCAAATCTCTTCAGGGGCTCTTTAATGTACTTCTGATGAATTATCATTGTTCCCTTAGGGGTTTGCTTAACTTGCAACCCTAAGAAAAAATTCAATTCCCTCATCATGCTCATTTCAAACTCGCTTCCCATAAGCTTTGCAAACTCCCCACACAAGGAATCATTTGTTGCACCAAAGATGATGTCGTCAATATAAAATTGCACAATGAGCAGGTTCCTCCCTCGTTTCTTCAAATATAGGGTGTTGTCAATTTTTCCTCTTGTAAAGCCATTTTCCTGAAGGAACTTGGACAACCTTTTATACCATGCACGAGGGACCTATTTCAGCCCATATAGTGCCTTGTCAAGTTTGAATACATGTTCAGGATGCTCATGACACTCAAAGCCAGGTGGTTGTTTGACAAAGACTTCTTCCTTTAAATATCTATTCAGAAATGCACTCTTGATATCCATTTGGAACAATTTGAATTTCATATGAAATGCAAAGGCAATGAGGATTCTGATGGCTTCCATTCGAGCAACTGGGGCAAAAGTCTCATCATAGTGAATTCCTTCTTCTTGATTGTAGCCTTGAACTACTAACCTGGCATTGTTCCTTGTATTCCCAAACTTATCAAGCTTGTTTCTAAACACCCACCTAGTTCCTATAATAGTTTTGTCTGAGGGTCAAGGAACCAGGTTTCATACACAGTTCCTCTCAAATTGATGGAGTTCATCTTGCATAACAGTAATCCAATCGGTATTTTTCAATGCTTCCTTAATATTTTTGGGCTCAATTTGAGATAGGAAGGCTGAGAAGGCAAACGAGCTTCTTGTCTTTGATCTGTTTGAATTCCTGAATCAAGAGGAGTAATCACATTTTGGAGAGGATGTGAATTATGCTTCCATTTATACACCTGAATCTCATTGTGTGAGAACCTAGGTTGCTCTGAATGGGATCCATTGTTGGTATCTATGGAGGGGTGAGTACCACTTCTCTACTCAACATCAGGGGTTCCTTGCACGACATCAACAACTCTGTTTCTGTTTCAGCTGTTGTAATGGAGGAAACAGGTCCTTCTTCTGTATCAGTTGGAGGTTCTGTTGTATTCTCTTCATTGGATTCCTTGACTTGACTCATCAAATCAGCCTTCTCATTTATCATATCAATAACTTCTCCAGGAACTTTGACTGCTCTCCGTCTTGATCAATTTTATCATGTGAATCTTTACCGCATGAGTGGTGTGATTTATCAAAGATTACATGTATGATTTCTTCAACACATTGAGTCCTTGTGTTGTAGACCTTGTATGCTTTCTTTGTGAGGAATATCCAAGAAAAATTCCTTAATCACTTTTGGCATTAAAGTTTCTCAGCGCTTCCTTACCATTATTGAGAACGAAGCATTTGCAGCCAAATGTTCTTAGGTGAGTTAGCTTGGGTTTCCTCCCGTTCAACAACTCATACGGAGTTTTGTTTAAGAGGGACCTGATCATTCACCCGTTTACCAAATAGCGAGTAGTGTTGACTGCCTCTACCCAAAAACCTTTTGCTATGCCACTACCAATTAGTATAGTCCTTGCCATGTCTTCAAGAGTCCTATTTTCCCTCTCCATAACACCATTTTGTTGGGGTGTTCTAGGAGCTGAAACATTGTGACTTGTACTATTTTTAGCACAGAATTCATTAAATTTTGCATTATCGAACTCTGTGCCATGACCAGACCTTATACTTACAACATTATGGCACATCTTCACTTGAATTTGCTTCACAAAGGCAACAAAGACTGGAAAGGGTTCATCCTTGGTTCTGAGAGACAAGGTCCATATGAATCTGGAGTAGTCCTCAATTGTGACAAAAATGTACTTCTTTCCTCCTCTACTTGGCACCCTCATAGGTCCACATAGATCCATATAAAGGAGATCAAGTGTCCTTGAGGTGCTTACTTTATTGTTGGGCTTGAAGGAGAACATGACTTGCTTTACCCTTAAACATGCATCACACACCTTGTGATCTTTGAACCTTGACTTGGGCAGCCCACGAACCAGGTCCTTCTTGACCAACTTGTTTAGCAGCTTGCATATTCCAATCTTATGTGCCACAACTCAGTATCATCATCAACAACACTCAAACATGTAAGATCCCCATTATGCAAAGACTCAAAATCAGCAACATATATATTTTTGAATCTTTTTGCCAACAGGACCACTTCACTAGTCACAATATTTGTGACAGTGCAAGTCTTTGATAAGAATTCCACTTTGTTTCCTTTGTTGCAAATTTGAGAGACACTCAGTAGGATATATTTAAGCCATTCACACAGTACACATTCTCAATTGAAGAGTGAGCGTCTTCACAACTCTTCCTACTCCCAGAATGTATCCCTTTTTGCCATTGCCAAAGGACACACTCCCTCCTTGCAAGGATATGAGTGAAAGTAAATCATCAACGCTTCCAATCATATGCTTAGAGCAGCCATTGTCCATATACCATCTTTGGCTGCTTCCTTTCACTGCTCCCTGCACAAGAAAATCAAGGATTAGACTTACGAACACAAATAAGTTTGGGTCCCTTATAGTGAGAAAAATGGCGAATTAAACTTCTTTTTTTCCAAGCAGGCATTACACATTTTTTATTAGACGGGCCAGGTTCTTTAGCAGTAGTTACCTTTTCAGCAAAAACTTTGTTTTTCTGTTGGGACTGAATTCTAGCCTTACAGATTTCTTTAAAGTGCCCAGTGTTACCATAGTGAGTGCAAAGCCAGTTATCAGGAACAATAAAATATTGTCACGCCCCGAACCTGGGGGACAAAATCGGCACCCGGTGCCTCACCTAACCTAGCGTACCAACTTGTGACTAAGGCACTCTGAACATATAATGTCATAATTTGGCCATGGGGACGCATTGCAAGACACTTTGCGAAGCAAAATATAAAACTAAATGGAAACTAGCACTATCTAAACATCAATATAAAGTTGAGTCGACAAGGCCGTCATAACTACTACACCTGACAAACCAACAAAATATGCACACCAGGCCTACAAGCCCGACAAACTGCACTAGCTGGCAGGATATGTTTACAAGCCTCTACTGATGGATATATTATAATTGGAACAGGGCCCCGACCTACCATAACATATATACATACATACAGAAGATGTACACTAAATCCTAGACCCAGAAACTCCGAAGGACGTAAAGCTTACCGATCAGGCTGAACTCGGGAAACACCTACTGAGGAGGTCTACCCGTCTGTCTATCTGAACCTGCACGCATGAAATGCAGCGTCCCCGAAAAAGGGACGTCAGTATGAAATAATGTATTGAGTATGTATGGCAATAACATAACTAGAAGCTGAAACTTAACTGATAATATAATAACTCAAAGTAACTGGGAGTCAAAGATGATCTGGAGATATACTTACCTGCTGATACTGACTAAACTCCTTCAATATAGTAAGTAAAATAAATGTCTATCCCTATAAGACTCGGTACGTATAACTGCTCTATCATAGTAGGCTCACTCATAGGAGCTCGGTCATACTAGGATCTGTATCTCGGCCATCCTGGGCTCGCTCATAGGCGCTCGGCCACAGTAGGCTCGGTATATAACTTACCATCTGATCAGAGGTTGCCCATTAGGGGCTTGCCCCCTGATTATAGCTCGATGGTGGTGAAAATACTGTAATACTGTATATATATACACCCTCTGCTCTCTTGACTGGAAGAAAATAATACTTAACTGAATATAAAGTCCCGATAAGG
>AWOL01S0014925.1:31563-61135 GCA_000715115.1 Nicotiana otophora | reverse complement strand
TTTCGTATCATACTATCATAGATAACTGAGCCGGAGAGGCTGCCGTGAGATAGGTAAAATACAACATGTAATATCAACTTATACATAAGACATATGGGCCTCTAAGACCAAAATAACCACTCGTACACTGAACATAAGCCGACAAGGCCATACAATCTTTTACGTACATGACATCTATTTACAAGCCTCTAAGAATACATAATTGTCATAAAGGTCGGGACAGAGCCCCGCCATACCAAACAATACACTTCTAAATTATACTGGCCAAATAAGCAACTCCGGAGCAAATGGAGTGCACCAACATCTTTCGCTGGGCTGATCGCCTACTTGGAGGACTCTCGACCTGTCTATCGAAACCTGCGGGCATGAAACGCAGCGTCCCCACGCAAAAGGGACGTCAGTAAAAATAATGTACCGAGTATGTAAGGAATAAAAATTCGTAAATAATAGACATGAGAGAAACATAGAGTAAAAGACTCGACATGTACGTCTGCATATCTCTGTGAATCATTTCATTTTTATAACGTCATGCATATGCGTATAAATGTCATACCATGTATATGTATATGTGTTCATAACATCATCAAGCCTCTGAGGACATCCCATCATATCATTTCGGCCACTGTGGGCAAATCATCAACGTATACCAGTTGATCAGATGGTGGTGCGTATATAACGCCGTAACCTTTTCCCGTATTCCATACACATATAAGTACATATATTTATATGCGTATATAACGTCATCTGGTCATGGGTCAATGTACATGTATAAATGCATGAAATGCATAAGAAATACGTTAATAAGATTTCTCAGAATGTCATAAAAATAATATGCATGTCGGATAAATTTTATCAAATACGTATTTTTCTGAGACCCATGAACAGAAGATATAATAATAATTCACGTGGGGAATCAAGAATATAGACACCCCTAGTATTTCTATGAATAAAGTCATTTATGGAAGTTGCGTATTTTGCTCGTTTGATTTGTATCATTTGGACCATGCCAAAAGAAAGAAGGGATAATCTTAACATACCTGAGTCGATTTTCTTGACAATCCTCAAACACACGTTAATTGCGACAAAACATGGAACAAGTCGTATGAAAAGCTCGAAGCAACCACGTTGCTATGCAAAGAAAATCTTGGCCGAAACCTTTCCTTAAAAACTTAGCAACAGCGTTGCTATTTTGGAAAGTAAATTAACGTTGTTTATGTTCCTTGGATGAGAAAGTGATTGGAATTGGAACGTTCTTATGTGCTTGACCGAAGCTTTCTTTCCTTAGATGAATATATGACTAACGATTCATCTTCCTAAGACTTAAAAAAAGGTTCTCTTTCCTTAAATGAATAATGTGACTCATGTTACAAGACTTGCCCATATATCTTAAGCTTTCCACCTATATTAATGACTTAAGAGTCATCTTAAGTTTTAAGGAGGGGCTGCCACGTTCTTTGCTTATCTTAGAGGCTTAATTAATTACTATTATCTTATTTAACTAATTAATTCTCCATTAACTAATAATCAACCAATTACCCACATAATTAAGAATTATCTCAAATTACTTAAAATACTACTCCTTTTTAATATACTTTATACACATTACTATCATGATCACGTGGTACCTTGTATGGTACTAGTCCATAAATACCGGGTATTATAGCTCAGACCGTATTTTATCCCAAATTGTCAAATTTCGACGAAACTCATTTTCTTCGATTCGCTTATCCTCTCATCGTCACGAATTTACTCGTCACTTGTTTGAAATAGCATAATGATTATAATCTCAAAATAATATCATTCCCGAACTTACGTCGATTACCTTACGATAAAACTTTAACGTACGAAAATATGGGGTGTAACATATAGTATAGATTAGTGTTCACCTACGAGCAATATCCAATTTAGTTGGTATTTACCTTTAAGCAAAATATAATTTAATAAGTTGTAAAATTATGTATGCGAATTTATGAGATACAGGAAGATAGAGGAGGTGAAAGGGTATATTATTGATATGAAATTATTGAAATCTTCAAGAGGTGTCTTTTGGGGAGAGAATTTAAGATGTGCATTTAAGAGGTGTCTTTTGGGGTTTTAAGAGGTGTATAGCACAAAAATTGAAGAAAATAGTGGGAAAATCTAAAAAATTAAGATAAAAGATAAAAGGCTTTCTTGGCTATAGAGAGTGCCAAGTCACCTCTCCTATGTCCTTCCTTTATATAGATTTTCAAGCCTTGCTCAAGCCGTGTGATGCATCTTATAGTTTGGTTTAAGAAGGTGAATTGTTTAACGAAAGAATTAGATTCTCAGTCAAAGCCTATTTTTAGAAGTACTCGGGTTACTGATAATCAAGAAATTCAATATTCTCTCAGAAATAAGAAAGGAAATTAGAATAAGAAATGACAAAATAATCAATAAAAAGCACAAGAAAATAATTATATTTCAATAATAATCAGAGTGTGTCCGTACAAGTGACATCTCCTTCCCTTATATAGGAATCTATAAGTACAACGTCTTTTCCCTTTTATGACCGAATCATTATGAGCATTAATGATATTAATGAGACGTTATAATTGGTAATCGTAACTGTTCATGAAGATTCCGTAATGTTTGTGATCATTCACGCTCATTAATTGACGATTCATGAATCTTCCCTCTTTACTGTCTTGATTCATTCCGCCGGTGCCTCTTCATTTAATTACTTAGACTCGAGCGACTGTATCCTTTCATCTCGTGGGTGATTTGCTCGTATCTGTTATGACTCGTGTCTCTTTTAATGCATCTCTCCAGCTGTCATTTTTTTTAGTGATCCACGTGCCTTGCCATATCAGCCACATATTTAATTTCACATGTAATATTTATTTTTACCAATACAGATAGTCCCTCCACTTACCAATTATTCAGCAATTGAATATTTGGGAAGTGGATCACATTTATGGCGGAAACATTTTGCCGCCATTTCTCATGTATCTTTGTGTCTTCTTCAGAACCAACGTATCGTATGTCACTTCCATTTAATGCATGCGACACGTGGCATTCATTGATTGGCTCTGCAACTCTTCAGCGGGTTTTAGGGATTTTTTGCGGCTGCGTCAGTCACAGAGTGACTGTTTCATTATGACGTTTCTATCATGACCCCCTTTACATGACGGTTGCTTCTTCGTATAAATACCTCATTTGCCTTTGTTTTTACGAAAAAACTTTCTACAGTGTTCTTCGTTCATAATAGTTCATGTTCATCATTATATATTACTTTCTTATACAACTATGTCTTCTCCAATTCCTGATCCTCATAAAGTAGTTATAGTAGATTAACTTCCCCCTTCATCTGCTCCTATCAGAAGTAAAAGAGGTGGCAGGTTACGTAGTTTAGGGTCTGTATCTATCCGTGGTTTTTTCTTCTCAACCCAGTATTACTACCCCTTCGTCTTCTAGAACTAGGACTTCTTCTTCTCATATATCTTCTACTAGAAATAGGGATTCTAATGAACCGCTTTGTGAACCCACTGTTGATGAGATTATTCCCGCTGAACTTTCCTTCTTTACTGATAGAGAATCGATTAGAAATCAAGTTACTTCCATGACTTCTCATGATCGTGCTGATGTTTACCCTTCCCAGATTACTGAGGGCTTGATTTCTCTTGTGTTGAGAATGTCATTGGAAATTCGATTTCCCAATTTTAGTCCCTAATGCAAATCAAAGGATCACTTCATACAAAGCTGGTTATTCTTTTGTTTATACATATCCCTTTACATTAGGCTTCAAGCCACCTATCGACCCATTCATCATAGAATTTTGTCGTTTTTTCAACGTTTGCTTAGGATAGATTGGCCCTATTGTATGGAGAGATGTGGCATGCTTGAGATACTTGTCAAACTTGGACTCTTTACCCTTTACCTTCTATCATTTGATTCATCTTTATTCCCCCAAGTTATTTCGTTCTGGGATTTTTACTCTCGTGGCCAGGAGTAAGAGGGTTTTAGTGATCCCTAAAGAAGACAAGGATCATGGTTGGTATGCCCGATTCGTTGCTGCTCCCACAAGTGGGTTAGTGGGTGAAGAGAACATGCTCTTTCCAGAAAAGTAAAACTTTGCACGTAAGTTTCTTTTCAGATTTTTTCCTTCTCTTCTTTTTTTGTGAAGAACCTGTTTTTTTGTGAAGAACCTGCAATCTCGTGACTATTTTTCTTTTCTTTTTTTTTAGCAACCATGGAAGCTGCTGAGGAGATTCCAAACTTCCGTGGTTGGGTAGAAACATTGTTAACTGTTGCTCCTATGGAAGAAAGGTCCTGGAAGTACCTTTCTAATAGGTTTGGTTGGAAAGTGAAGAATCATGGTGTCTTTCTCTTCTACTTTCTACTTTACTTCCATACTTAAAAATTTACTAACTCATCTCTTTACTAGGATTTCCCATTCGAGGTGTGAGTGCCGCATCTATTGCTGCTTCGAGACTCTCTCCGTCGATGGCTCAAGAGATGATCTTGAGTTCCTCATCAAAAAGAAAAGCTGATAGAGCACATAGTTCCGAGGGTGAAGAGGAACGAGATAAAGGCTCGTTAGTTCGTAAGCCTCGAGCTAGGAGACGTGTCATTTCGGATGACGAAGCTACTCCTCCTCCCAGTTCTGTTCCCATTCACGAGCCCGAAGGTGCTACCTTAGTGAGCTCTAATGAAGAGATGCCTGTTGCACCCCGTGACTCTACAGAACAACTCTTTTCTCGTGGGTTTGATAATGAAGACTTCGGCTTTTTTCTGAGGAAACGCCTCTTGCCTCTTTTTCTGTATCTGTTCCAGTTGATCCTCAGTTCCCCACACATGTTGCTGCTACACTGCTTCGCCCGTGGCTTATTTGACTCCCTCAACTGCCCCTACTGTTATAACTTCTCATGTTGAAGTTGGTTCTTCCAGTAACAGTAGGGTAATGAAAAGAGTTACCATCGAGGTTCTTGAGGATGGTAATCTTCTGAAGAAATCTGGCCAAGCTGATGTATGGCTGAAACCATTGATTGGCCCGGTTGAGAAGTTCAAATTGGAAAGCCACAGTTCTTTAACATGGATGAGTGATATTGTACATTCATCTTTTAAGGTATAAGCCTTAGCGTTTTTATTTTGCATGTGATTTCCTTTTCATCTATATTTGATAATCACATTTTCCTTTTCATTGTGTAGATCAACCTAATTGGAACGGAAATGATGAAGAGGATCGTCCATACTGAGCAGTTAATGAACGACTATCGCACCGAAGCGGACAACTGGAAGGAACAGTTCGAAGGTCTTCAACTTGAAAAAGATGTCTTTGAGGAAGAAAAGTGTACCTTGGAGCAGCAGGTGAAGGTAATGGCAGCAGAGTTGGCAGTTGAGAAAGCCTCATCCAGTCAAGCGGGCAAAGATAAAGACCTTCTCGAGTCTTCATTTGCTGAGAATCTTTCCAAAGCCACTGAAGAAATTAGGGGTTTGAAGGAACTACTGAACCAAAAAGAAGTTTACGCCAGGGAGCTTGTTCAAACGCTCACCCAAACTCAAGAAGATCTCCGTGCGTTTTCTAACCAAGTTCAGTTCTTAGAGAGGTATCTTTCCCCCTTACATGCTTCTTATGATGCTGCTTTGAATGAGAAGAAGGAGCTAAGAACTGAGATTGAGCAGTGGGAGAGGGATTATGAAGCCCTTGAAGACAAGGCTATTGCTGACGTTAGTTGGGCTTTCTTGAACACGCATCTCGAAACTTTAATGGAGGCAAGCCGGGAAGGCTTTGACTTAGCTGTTGAAATTGCAAAAACTAAAGAAACTATTGAGAAAACTCAGCAGAGTCAAAGCTTTTCTTCACCTGAGGTCGGCATTTCCGAGGATGATGAACTTACTCCTGGTGAAGCTATTGTTCAACCCTTCTCTGCTCAAGTCGTTCCTCTGTTGCTGATGATGCCAACTTGAATCCTTCTGATAATACTAGTTCAGATGCTTCCCCACAGTGAAAGTTTGATTGAAAAGTTTGAAGTGTTGTTTTTTTTTTTATTGGTAGAAGTTTACCCCTGGTCCATTTTGGGGTTTGGTAATGATTTGGAAAGTTTTACCCTTGGTCTGTTTTGTGGTTTTGTATAAAACAATTCGGTTGGAACTAAGTTTATACTTAGTTTTAACCAAGTTATTATAATATTACTTTCCGAGTTTTTGTTCAAATCTTATAATATCTTATTTTGAGTTTCTGTACTACTCTCTTATTATGCGTTTAAAAATGCTTCAATACTCCGGGACTTTTTTGAACAGGCACGAATTATAAAAGAGGGCCCTTTTATAAACGACACTTAATGAAGAAGACGTCTCAACTTCATATTGGTGTAAACATACGAAAGAAGGAATAGGAACACAAATGTTTCTTTGAATAATTTGAGGAAGTTTTGTATTGTTTGAACTTCCAAACTGTATAATACTTTACACGTATTCAAGTATCATCTACAACTCTTTCGTAACTGTTTTCCTTATAACAGATTTTACAAAATTCAAGGGTATATTTTGCAACCCATGACTAAATATTGCCTTTAACCTACAATTCGTAAGATTTTGTAATTTACATCCACGAGTGTATTCCTCATCATAGGTTTTTTGAATCAGGCTTGTGTTTATGAGGCTTGTAGTTTTGCTCTTAACTTTTGATTTGTTGGGTAGATTGCCTCAGGCTTGACTCGAATTCTGACTTTTACAGTCTTCTTTTCCTTTCATATATATATTAGTCTCCCAAGTGTTAGAGCTTTGAAGTATGAAATCTCGAGCACTTGATTATTCCTTCCATGTGGTCCATTTCCTGAAAAGGAAAAACATACGAGACTCGGAGGTATATATAATTTAGATGATGACTGCTTAACCCTTTATATTTCCATCAGAAAGGTTGCAACCCTAGACCGGGAATAATATTGCTTCCGCGTGTCCTTCAGGTCTAATATCATCATTTGGTGTGGGCTAGCTTTTTGCCTATCATCTAAAATTGTTAGTATAATTTTAACTGTACAAAATAAAAATCGTAATTGAATGATACCTGACCGTGGGTATTTCTTTTGCTCAGAAATAGTATTTCTTTAAATGAACAGCATTCCAACTCGAGGGTAAAACTTTGCCATCCATGGTTTCTAACTCGTAGGCACCTTTTCCAGTGATACCTCGAACTTTATAGGGTCCTTCCCAATTTGGACTTAACTTTCCTGCTCCGGTTGTTTTCATTGATTGAAAAACCTTTTTAAGAACGAAGTGCCCAATTTTGAAGTACCTGAGGTGAGCCTTTCTGTTGTAGTATCATTCTATGATTTGCTTTTGTGCTGCCATCCGTATTAAAGCTGCTTTTCTTCTTTGTTCGAGTAAGTTCAAGTTTGTTCTTAATTCCTCATCGTTCGACTCTTTCGTTGCCAATGTGAATCTCGTGCTTGGTTCTCCTATTTCAACTGGGATTAAAGCTTCTGAACCGTACACAAGCGAAAATGGAGTTTCTCCCGTGGCTGTTTTTGCTGTGGTTCTATAAGCCCATAATACTCCTGATAATTCTTCAGGCCAATTCCCTTTTGATTTTTCTAGTCTCTTCTTTAAATTATTGATGATAATCTTATTTGTTGACTCAGCTTGTCCATTTGCCACAGGATGGTAAGGTGAAAAGGTTATTCATTTGATTTGCCAATTTTGAAAGAACTCTGTGATTTTCGAGCCTATAAATTGTGGGCCATTATCACATACGATTTCTTTTGGAACTCCAAATCGGCATATAATATTTCGCCAAATGAAGTCTTTCACCTCCTTTTCTCATACCTGTTTGAAAGCTCCTGCCTCTACCCATTTTGAAAAGTAATTTGCTAACATTAATAAGAACCGTACCTTTCCTTTAGTTTGTGGTAAATGCCCTACTATATCCATTTCCCATTTCATAAATGGCCACGGGGAAATAACTGTATGTAATAACTCTGCAGGTCGATGCATATTATTGGTATATCGTTGACACTTATCACATTTGGCTACAAAATATTCCGCATCTTCTTCCATTTTAGGCCAGTAGTATCATACCCTGATTAGTGTTTTAACTAAAGATCTTCCACCTGCGTGATTTCCGCAATGTCCTTCATGTACTTCCCTCATCACGTACTCCGTTTGATTGGGTCCAAGGCACCTTGCTAAAGGATCGCCAAACATTTTTCGATATAAATTATCTCGAATTAGGCAGTAACGAGAAGCTTTTTGTCGAAGCACTTGAGATTCTTTCTTGCCTTCAGGTACGATCCTGTACTGCAAAAAATTAACAATCTCGTTTCTCCAATCCCAAGTTAAATTATTAAAGCTTACCTCATGTTTACCCTGGTCAAGTGCTGAATGAAATAAATGTATTACAATAGCATTTTCTTCACTCGTTACTTCTGCAACTGAAGCAAGGTTAGCCAACGCGTCTGCTTCTGCGTTTTCTTCCCTGGGTATTTGCACGATCTTCCATGATTGGAATTGCCTGACTAGTTCTCGTGCCTTTTTCAAGTATTGTTGCATTCGTGCCTCTTTAGCAGTGTAAGTCCCCTGCATCTGATTGACTACCAGTTGAGAGTCACTTTTAATCATGATTTGCTGTACGGAGAGTTCTCGTACTAGTTCAAACCTGCAATTACAGCTTCATACTCTGCTTCATTGTTAGTAGTAGGGTAATATTTAATTGCTTGTTTTATACTTTCACCTGAGGGTGGGATTAAGACAATACCTAAACCGCCTCTTTTGACATTTGAAGAGCAATCAATAAATAAAGTCCACATACCTGGATTAGCTCCAGTAAAAATTTGTAATTCCTTTTCTACTTCAGGAATTATTTTTGTATTAAAATCTACGACCAAATCTGCTAAAACTTGAGACTTTATTGCTGTTCTAGGTTGATAAATTATGTCATATTCACTTAGTTCTATTGCCCACTTGGCTAGTCTGCCTGACAATTCTTGTTTATACAAAATATTCCTTAATGGATATGCAGTTATTACGGAGATAGGATGGCATTGAAAATATGGTCTCAATTTCCTAGCTGCCATGAATAATGCTAAAGCTAGTTTCTCTAGATGAGGATATCTAGTTTCAGCATCTAATAAAGATTTACTAACATAATAAATAGGAGATTGTTTACCTTTGTCCTCCCTTACTAAAACTGCACTTACAACTACTTCTGCAACTGCAAGATATACAGATAGTCTTTCTCCATCCCTTGGTTTAGACAATAGGGGAGGATTTGTTAAGTATGCCTTCAAATCTTTGAGGGCTTGTCGGCATTCCTCAGTCCATTCAACTTTTCTCTAAAGATCTTGAAATGAATCTTCCCAAAGCTGCAATCCTACCTGTTAATCTTTGTACCTCTTTTTTGCTTGTGAGTATATCAGGACCTAAGAACCCTAAAAGGCCAATTTTTCATAAATAAGTCTGAGCACGTACTCGTCGCCTCGCGTACCCGGACTACAATTAGCATAGAAGACTCAATTCCTAAGGGGTAGTTCCCCCACACGAAGTTAGGCAAGATACTTACCTCGAACCAAACTCAATTAATCGGTAACAATACCTTTCTACGAATATCTGACTCTGAATGGCCCAAATCTAGCCAAAATCAATTGCATACCATAAATATAACTATAAGAAATTAATCTAATTAATGAAATCAAAGCTAAAGCAAGAAATTAAAAAATCACCCCAAAAAGTCTCTCCGGGCCCACGTCTCGGAATCGGGTAAAAGTCACAAAATAGGAACACTCATTCACTTATGAGTTTACTCGTACCAAAATTATCCAAATCTGATGTCAAAATCTCAATCAAAACCCAAAATCTTAGTTGAAGAACTTCTTCCTATTTTTCCCAAAGTTTCAATCCAAATCCAAAATTAAATGATAAAATCAACCATAGATTAGTGGATATAACCATAAGGAGTTAAGAATCGTTACCCAAAACCTTTCCTTGAAAATCTCTCAAATAATCGCCCAATTCGAGCTCTCAAAGTCCCAAAAATCGAAATGGGAAAACAACCCTCGAAATCCTATTTTTTGCCCAGTAAACTCGCTTCTGCGAGCCTTCAACCGCGCCTGCGGGAAATCCATCGCAGGTGCGAAGATGACTTAAATGGCTGGGACCGCATCTGCGAGCTTTGGGCCGCACCTGCGAGCCCGCTCCTGCGGTTGGACTTTCGCATCTGCCACCCCCCGCCCAGGCCGCCCATACCGCTCATGCGACCATCACTCCGCATCTGCGGATGCGCAGATGCGGCTCCCTTCTCGCACCTGCGCTCACAGACCTTCTTGACCAAAAGCGCACCTGCGCCCTTCACTCCGCACGTGCGATCCCGCACCTGAGGTCTCCCCACCGCAGGTGCAAAAACACCAGAACTCAGATAGCTTCAGCAGTTGCATAAGTCCAAAACTCAATCCGTTAAGCATCTGAAACACACCCGAGGCCCCCGGGACCTCAACCAAACATACCAACTAGTCCTAAATCACCATACGGACTTAGTCGAGCCCTCAAATCACATCAAACAACACTAAAGCACGAATCACCCTCCAATTCAAACTTAATGAACTTGAAATTTCAAATTTCTACAACCGATGCCGAAACCTATCAAACCGCGTCCGATTGACCCCAAATTTTGCACACAAGTCATATTCAACATTACGGACCTACTCAAACTTCCGAAATCGGAATCCGACCCCGATATCAAAAAGTCCACTTCCGATCAAAATCTCCAAAAATTCGACTTTCGCCATTTCAAGCCTAAATCAGCTACAGACCTCAAATTCACAGTCCGGACACACTCCTAAGTCTAAAATCACCCAACGGAGCTAACGGAACCGACGGAATTCCATTCCGTAGTCGTCTTCACACAGTTCCTACTACGGTCAAAGTCCTACGACTTAAGCTTCCAAAACTTGCATCCTTCTTCCGATTTGACTCCGAATCATCCGATAACTGAATTCAATCACGCACGCAAATTAATACACATAATACAAAGCTGCTCAGGACCTTATGCCGTCGATCGGGACTTAAATTCTCAAAACGACCGGTCAGGTCGTTACAATAATCTTACACTACTTAATGAAATAAAATTAACTAGATAAGCCAACGCTTCAATCAAAAAAGAACCAAGGCCAACGCTTTAAAAAGAGAGAAAAGACAACGCTTTATATGCACTTTTGGCATAAAACTCTCTTCGCGCGAAAAAAATACGCCTATAACACCCCCAAGCCAATGCTTATACTCATTCATCAACAGCCAGATCTGATGGTTCTCCTATTGGTTGCCGCAAGTTTTACTCTTTTTGCAAGTATTCATTAGTCTCTACGCTTATTAGTTATATATGCCGACAATATATAGCCCCATTGTTTTTAAGGGGGCATTATATAACATGATTGTCAAAGTGAATCCTGTGATCGGGTATGATATCTTTTGTCTGAAAGTTTGTGTTGATGACTCTTGTATTATTTGTTTATTTTTCGTATATACATTGTTAATATTTAAAGCTAATTAGATCCAGTAGGACTACAAACTTAAGGTGATCGAGAGGAAACTCACCGAAAAGGTTATCCATTGGTATGAATTAAAGGTTTTAATAATAATTTTTTCAACATGGAGCATAATTCATAAGATACTTGGCTTAATGTATATCCTCTTTTCATGATCATAATTAAGTGGGAATGAATTACAAAGATTATCCTTCAATTAGAAAGACCAAACATTTGTACTTATCTTAAACTAAATCTTCTTGTCTTATTAAAAAAAAAAGAAATGGAATATAGCTCTCAAATTTCAATCTCAATCTCTATTTTCTTTTTTCCTTCTTATCACTTGCAAGTTTGTTCTACTCTTTAAACCGCTAAGTCCTCTTAAGGAAGATGATTTGCAAATAGAGACTAAAGCATTGCAAAATCCTCCATGAAAAAATATCACGTGATTCAATCACAGGTAAAATAATAATCATGTCCAAAAAGAACTTAATGGTACCTTTGTTTTAGTCAACATTGTCTTCTTTGCCACTAACCCCGAGAGGAACACTGGACAATCTCATGTTTTATTCATTCATATATTTTTTAATGGTTAAGAAAGTATCAAACTGCGTTTTCTATTAGATGTTATATATGGTTCAGTTTTTCCCCAAATTAAATCTAATAAGGTCTTAGTGTTGCTCTGTTGTTCATATGAATTTGTTTATTGTTCAGGCATGTCTTAACATTATTCTTAAGTTATATATTTGTATTTATTGTATCATATTCTCTTAATTTATCTTTATGCGAATATGTGGAGATTTGTAGTCGTGCTACACGAGATTGAAGAAAAGAGAAACTTTCTATGCGAGCATAATGAGATATTAAGATAGTTTAACGATTATTGAACCACACGATGAAGGAATGGTCAAAATAGCATGAGCCAGGCAGTTTTTGGGCTGGTAATTGAAAAATAATCATTATTATATGCGGAGATAAAATCTGAATAAAAATTCCCTAGCTGAAATACGAAAAGCTCTAGCATAATATGCTGGATTATGGAACTCCTGCATATAAACTTTCATCATGTTATGTTGGAACTCCAGCACATTATGCTGGAATCTCATATGTAAAAAATTCGAAGTCGGGCATATTATGCTAGAATTGTTAAGGATTTTTTTGTTCAGATTTTAATTTTACATGATAAGTGACAAAATTTCGATTACTTTTGAAACTGTGGCTAATTTTCAAGTTGCCGTTGTAAATCAGGTTATTTCTAACTTTTTTCCGAAGGATTGTGGCATTCTCTAAAGCTAAAACTCCTATCTTTCGATCTTTTGCCTTTTCCCTTTTCTGATTTATGTGATATTTTTGAAACTCCAAAAGTCACCTCATTAATCCTAAAAGTTACTATTAATAAACTAACAAAAGAAATAAATAATTAAAGATAATTATACATTTAAGAATAACGTACAACTACTATATTTACTGGAATTATGACAAAAGTAAGATGGTATAAAGGGATAAATGTTTCCAAGTATAGTCCATAAATGAAAAATGAGCATAGTTTGCTTGAGAAATACATATACTATTATTTACTTCCTTAAGAGTTCAAACAATTTTTTTTTAAGAATACCAACATCATATATATCAAGGTATGCATAACCGGAGTTTAAAAAAAGTTATGTATAACTAGAGATCAGCCTCCCCGGATGTATAATTATTTAATTAAGAAGAATTTTCACGTGTAAGAAATAGGGTCAAAGATGAGTGGTAAGACTTTCCTAATTCTGCTATGGTTCCTGTTCACCTTCCCCCAAAGTCCATTCGTGGGAAGGGGTTATTAAGTGAGGATTCACTCTTTCCGGCGTAGACTCAAATTTTATACCTTTTTAAAACTTCAAAAATGCAATTCAATTAGGGGTGGAACTGTTTTTTATTACTATCAAGGTTTTGGTAGCGAGAGAACAACCACCCTTTCTTCTATATGTGCTGCGCTTAGCCCTCATAAGAAATTACCTATAAGAAGAGAAATCAAAAAAGTATCTCTTATACTTAAAAGTTAAAATATGGCAAGAGGATTGAAGAAGAGTAACAAAAAAAATACAAAAGATCAAGTCAAACTTTCTAGGATGGTGTGTGGGAGTAGAACTGAACTTAATAGTCTTATATACAAAAAATTGAGCTAGGTGCTTCTTGAGAGTCATAACAAAGTGACCGAAACGGATGAAAGGAACATACAGTAAGAATATCATCTATAAGGAAGTACTACGTACCTCATAAAATCAAAATAAGTAATAACAATAGCATGTATCTAATTAAACTTTGATTGTTCATCCTCGTAGGTTGGATATCCAATCATCTCGATCTCGACAAACGATCCACCATATAAAGACCACATTAATTATAATAACTTGTAGTTTATTCTTTCAAGTAAAGTTACTTATTCAAAGCTTTGTATTAATAATCTGACTCGACATATACGTGTAACGCACGTGCCGAGGAACTAGTAAAGATAGAAGGATCATACCTGCAGTTGTCGACTACCAACCAATCCTCCATATCACACTTCAAATTGTGCACAAGTGAATGCAATTCTTATAGATCCATTTGTGTTCTTGATCTTATGTGATCTGTCATGGCCTCTGCACCGGAATAAAAACGAAAAGCCTTCCTTAGATTTCCTTAGATATTGTAGACAGAAAAATATCGTTGATCAAAAGTCAATTATGATGCTTCACTAAAAGTCAATTATGATGCTTCACTTCATATGTATATTGGATTATTCTTTCTTTTTACAGATAAATGTTTTTTTGCTTGCTGGAAATTGGTATTCAATCTACTTGTTGATAGTTACGGTGAGAAGAAGGGTTAAAGGTGTAAATATAAAATCTATATATGTATAGAAAGGAGGATATAGACAAGGGGACTTGGCACTTCTCTTTGGCCAAGAAATTCAATTATCAGTTGTAGCAAGGAGATGTTGTATGCCGTATCACACTTTGTCTGCTTTTTCTTCCATATCTGTAATTATGTTTTGGTAGTTGGGATGCTTTACTCTTGACTACTTTATTGGATGACAAGAAACTGTATTCTCTAGGTTGAGTTTTAGTGGAGACAACAGTATTTTGCTACAAGCATTCGGTAACTGTCTTTGATTTGGATGTTCACAGAAGAGCACGAAAAGATTGCTGATAATTTTTAGTTAATGTACTTTTTTTTCCTGAAATTTAGTTAAGGTTATTCACAAGCTTGAACCCTCCCATCGTTTTAATTTGCTCAATTCATTGTTAATAAGAAACATCATTTACTGGGTTTGAGGTTTTGTAGATATTGGACAACAACAACATACCGAGTATAATCCCACAAGTGGGGTTTGAAAAGGGTAGTGTGTACGCATACCTTACGCCTACCTTGTGAAGATAGAGAGGTTGTTTCCGAACCCACGGCTCAAGGTAAGCGAAAAAAAGGGGGCAGAAATAAACAAGCAGTAACATACATATCAACAAGATAATAAGCTAACTGAAACGAAAGAAACAACAGGTAAAATAGAACTCTAAGAATACGAGAGTACAAGACTAATACTACTATCTACTGGTACGGCATAGAAATAAGCTCGACTATCCACTAACCACTTACCCTAATTATCGACCTTCACACCATCCTATCAAGGGTCATGTCCTCAGTAAGCTGAAGCTGCGTCATATCCTGCCTAATCAGCTCTCCCCAATACTTCTTAGGCCTACCTCTACCTCTTTTCGGAACACCAAGGCTAACCTCTCACACCTCCTCACGGGGGCATCTGCACCCCTCCTCTTCACATGTACGAACCATCTCAACCTCGCTTTCTTCATCTTGTCCTCCATTGGGGCCACTCCCATCTTGTTCCAGATAACTTCATTCTTAATCTTATTTTGAAGATAGTCGATAATTGTTTAACTATTATCAGTAAATTAAGTTTTAAACTAGAAGTTTTAAACTACAAGCTGTGTCCTAAAATGAGAGGGTGTATCCTTTCATCCTTTTTTAACCACATATTTTTATATATAACTGCAAGACATTCTGTATTTTTTAAATTGCTAATTTTATTCCATGGGATGGGATTACAGTAAATTTTCATTCTTCTTGATGCATAGGGACAACAATTCTACAGCCGAGGTTCGATTAAGGCTTCAGAAATTGAACGACATAACTTTACGTTTAACAATGTGAATGACGTTTTTTTTTTTGGCAATTTTAAACAAATCTAAGGGGCTTCCATGTTATTATTGTGGTTAGTTCTGCCAACAGTGATAGACCGATTGTTTAATTTTTCATAATTTGGAAGGATAACAATAAACTAAAGTTTCTTTGTTTTATTTTATTTGGATGATAAAAAAACAAGATGTAAAATGGTTACTAAGAATTTAAATGCAGTGTTATTCACATGCTTGGCTAATTTAGTATATTCATATACATTTGATTTTTTTCTTTTAATACTTTTCATATGTATGTCTTACGTTGTATGTCTATTCTCTATAATTGCTATTACATATTTTTTCATCCTATTATATACAAAAATATATAAATATGAAGGTGAGGGATACAATATGAAAAATCATTAAGTAAATCCATTTGCATGGCATACAACAAAAAATATAGGCAAGAACAGAGGCAGAATCATTTTACCTTTCGTGCTGAGGGATGTCATATAGGAAGGCGAGGTTGGATATTTCAGAAATATACAGATCGTGCCAGAGAATAAACATGTCAATAATATCTAAGGGGCATTAAGAATGCCATCACTTGAATTGGGGATTTTGATAAACCCCCTCAATACATTTGATGGTAGACTGCTGCTATTCGATCCAGGTAAGCTTTCTGGTGATTCAAGTGCTCGAGAAGTTTGAAGAGCCATCTCTGAATGGAGTTGGAGGCAAGTCATAGCCAGCTGCAAAATTAGAAGTAATTAGGGTGTCTATGTAAAGCAAAAAGAAAACCCAAACATGGAATTATATGAGAATATAAAAACTGGAAATCAAGATTAAAAGATCAGAAAACGAAACCAAACAGAGTTTAATTGTCTGTTCAAAATGACTAATTGATGGTGATAAGAACTTAGCCTTTGATATATTAGTTGCAACAGATACCAATAACATTAAACATTTATCTGAACAATCAAAGGGCAATCACTAACAAGTAACCTGGAAATAATTCTAGATAACTGTTCATGCCTGACACACAATATAACCCAAAACAAAGCAAAGAATTTGATTGGTAGCTAACAACTCATGAAGTTAGAACAAACAAATTGCAAGTTTTAACAGTTAAATTTCTACTGACTTTCTTCAAAGGGCTTCATGTACACAATTTTTACACTTCAGGATTTTGGTCTTACTTTTTCTTCTGCTTGCCTTTTTGTAAAGCATCCAGTCAAGTTCTCTCCGTCTATGAGCACCTTCGGAAAAAACAAATCCTACTATGCAATCTCATAATGTGCCATTGAACACTTTAGTCTCTATTCATTCGTACCTTTGAACAGGAGGAAGGTACTAGCTGTGTCTGTGACAGTAAGCTAACAATCTACAGAGTAATAGGTGCACATAAAACAAACAGAACAGAATATGCATGAAGTCTGAGAGGGGCATACAGCTCGTTTGACTTACTGTGTAGCACTCCCTGTCGGTGTCAGATTCAGCAATATGAAGTGCCCAGGTGCGAACCCACTCAAGTCCTTTTGAAATTTCAGAATTTCCCTCAACCAAGGCAGCCGCCACATAGGAGGGATGAAGAGAAATCAATATGCATGAAGAAGTAAACAGGACAGATCTCCTAACATAAGCTTCCACATGATGAGATATCTCCCTGGTAGTATAGAGAGTGAAAACTTCAGTGGGCATCTAAATGTAAACAGGAAAATTGAAACAAGATAGGAATTCACACTGACAGACTAGCGCATTGTCCAATACCACAGTAAAAATTACAAATGGAAGCAGGTCACTTCTACCACCAACAAACAACAACAACTAAGCCTCAGTCCCAAAAAAGATAAACACATTTAATTTTAGAGGTTAAAGAAGATACGCATTTTTTCTCCGGTAAGCTCATCTTCTATTTCAATACGTTTGCAAGATTAGATCGGTAGTTATGTAAGAAGGTATATTCTCTGATATCATATACAAGGGTTACTACCTTGATCTTAACAATTCCAAAAGAGGAGATGCCAAAATAGATGCTTCTGGATGCATGGCTGAACACTTCACACAGACACCGAGCATGTAAATAAGCTTCCCCAAAACGAGAAAGTCTCTGCCAAGCAAATCTACACCATGCCTTTTCTTATCAAATCCTTCCATGGCTGGAAGCATAAATGCCGCTGCATACTGGGGAAACTTATTCTGGGACCATTCAAGGTGATTTTCTGGTACAGCTGAATGAAGGCTCCAACGGCGAGTCTTTCCTTTCTTGATCCGACCTGGTTTAGGGGGAAGTTCTCTCTCATAAGAGTGAGACCAATTCAAAGGAGTTCCTGGTGTTGAGATCTCCTTCCAAGGACCAGTTCCTGGAGGACCAATAGGTTTTGGCATGAACCATGCTTGATCGGACATGGATGATATGAGAGCGCCAGGCCGTTGCTTAAGTCTTGAAATCCCTGTACTTGCAAGCTCCTGTGCAGCCTCTGTCATTACATCAAGTATCATTAACCGCTGGCTGACATCTAAATTTGGTGAATAAAGCAATTTGTTTAGTGTATTGAGCGATTCATGAGGACATGTGACAATCAAAGCAACAAGTGCTTTTTGTCTCTTCTCTTCAGCTGACTCTTCCACCCCTTCAATAGTTGAATCAGAGCAGCGGGCTTGTAGAAGATTTCTGGCTAGATCAGAAGCTACAAACTTGAGCTCATCAGGTGATGCTCGTATAAGCTTCTCAGCAACATCAATAGCCTTATCAACCTGCTAAGAGGAAAGACGTCAAAAATGGTAGAGAGGGAACTTTTTTCACCTACTTTTCAGTGATAGCGCCGGAGCTACTAATTTGTCTTACTAGATATCAAACTATTTTATAGTAATCTTGGTAACTACAAACTAATAGTCACTTGACCAATTCTCGGTCTACTATAAACTGGTACAGATCTTTCGGAGCAAAAAAATGGTATCAAAGCTTGTTCAATTCTTAGAAGAGTGATACAATTAAAACTCTGCAGAATTGTCTGATAGGGTGATTTAAGAATTTGAACTCACTCCATCAGCATCATCAGATTTTCTTAGTGCTCCAATCACATCCACTAACTGTGAGAAACTTCTTTTCAGATCTGCATCATCATCTGACAAGTCATATGGCTGCAGAGACGAGTCATTCGAGGACTCAGAGGTTTCACTTGCATTATCCTCATCATCTTCCCTCGAGTCCACCTCATTATTTAGGGATGCTGGATCAATAATCTCATCTGGATCAACGGATTCAAATTCAAACAATTTCTTCTTTTTGCCCATCACATTATCATGTGTGCTGGTAGCAGCTATGGTATTTAATTCTTTTGCAACTACTGTGCTTGAACAGCTCTTAGTATCTCCATCTATGTTTGTTGACCTAGCCAATAATCTTTTTTCTGGGGTTAATAAACCAAACTCCCAGTCAATAGATTCCTCGCGGCAACTATCATCAAGGTAGAGAGGATTCTGGGGGTCAATTACTTTGGAAAATGCTAAAGCAACACTGCTAGCCATTTTACGGACCAAATGGTCAGCCCCTTCTAACCTACCTATCAGCAAACACAAAAGATATAAGAAGATTTACATTTAACTAGTCAGTAGTCATATAGAAAGATTATATTGTAAAATTTTACAACAGTAAGAGCAAAATTTTACAGCTAACTCCTTCAAGAATACAGTGCATTGCATCCTTGGTTGCATCTAAATCTTCTTTAGACATCTTCTCTAGGCAAAGGCCTAATGCAGCAGTTATATCTGGATCTTAAGTTAAGGAAGCACAAAATCGTTGAGTAGACTAAAGAATTACAGATCTTATAATTTCCTCACAAAAGGTGTAAATTTTACTGCTCAAAGAAAAGAAAAGGAATACAGGCTTGCTGCTCAATAGAAGTTGATTGCACAAATTCTCGTTTGGACCAAGCCGTGACAAGATGCTGGACAGTCTCTGAGAGACTACGGAGGTTACCAGCTTTCACTGATGAGGAATTTCCAGGGGAACACTGAAAAACAGCAAAGTGAAGAATCCATCTCAAGCAATTGCTAGGGAATACTTTCCACAACAAAAATTTCTCAAGAAACATTGACCTGAAAGAGAAAATTGAAGAAAAAACCGGTCAAAAATATAAAAAAGGATATTGTACCCCTCAAAGTTAACAATCTTTTCAAGACAATCAAAACGGAATCCACATTCTATCAAAATAATGCATTGTGAATATTCACAAACCTAATCGAGGCTTGTTGCTGGTAAATCTGATGAAACAATATCCACAAAATCAAGTGAGCTTCAATATCTCCTGTATTTTGAGCTGCTAATTGTTTAAGTAGCTCTTCAGTCATTCTTTCTACAGAGTAAGGGTCTTTGATTGACTCTATCATCTTCAACCAAAATCGCAAACCAGGTGTTGATTCAAATGCTTCACCAATGGGGATATCCGAATTTAATGGCAAGGAGCTCCGCACATGTTTAAGTAACTCAGGAACCAATACACTTAACAGCACATCTACTTGCACAAAATGATTCCACTTTATAAACTCACATATCAAATTACAAATTGATTCCACTTTATAAACTCGTATATCAAATTATCTGTACTAATAAAAATATAAGATTCCTTGAACAATTTGCTTGTGCTTGATCAAATGTACCTGCTGATCCTCGCCGACTAATACGAGCAAATGCTTCACCCATTAACAGGATGCCACCACCTAATTTGTTTTTATCAACATGAATTCCTCCATCTAAAAGCTCGTCCCATTCCTGTGCTCCAGCAAGAAGTTGAGCAGTGATATGCTTGAAGAAGAGGCTGAAATTCACTGGTGAAGAGTGGAACAAGACCAAGAGGGGTAAAAAATGGAACAAAGAACAAAGAGAAGCAAACTACAATATGTAGTCCACCATGCAGTTTTCAAAGAAACCTCTAATTGACACAAGTAGTGTCCACAGCCGGACTAGAGGGAAAAAGAATTGAAAATAAAATTCAATTGTTAAGTGAAAAACCCGTTACAGCCCACAAGTGCGGGAAGGAGGAAAGGGGAGAGAGAGAGCTGCCGTTAAGTTCTCTCCGCCCATAACAAAAAGACGATTGAAAATTTTCCAGCTCATTTTGCGGAGATCAACTCAAAATCACGATAGATTCAACAAGTACTTAATGCATAAAAGCAAATAACCTAGTCAGAGGCAAATTTACCCCAAAGAAGAAAACAAAAAGGATACTGTGATGATAATGCATTAGGGGTTCCCGCTTGTGCTTTATCAGGTATAGACGTAAGGAGTTGGACCACCCGGGATATAATCTGCTTGAGCTCTTCTTGGGCAAGATCATGAGAGTAAGCATAAAATTCTCGAGCAATCTGGGTAACTCCCTTATTGTCAAGCAAACACAGCACAAGCAATCTGCACGCAGAGCTCAAAATATGAGAAGTTATGCCATTACTTTGTGAGCATATCTCAGGAGGGAGAGTGTTGCACCATCAAACAAGTCTACATATTCTTTGTATGAATTAGACATCGGTGATCAAGATAATACTCAAACATTGCACCAAAATGAGCAAGAAAAGCATTCCGGCAAGACGAGCAGAACATGCGCTAGGCAGAACAAAGCAGTGTCCTAACACTCACACCATCAATAAAACCGCTCACATCTTGTATAGCTGCCCACCAAGTTCGAGACTATAACTAAATAAACACGTTCAGTTTTGATCCGAACTATTTCTGGAGTGATAATTGCCTACATGACGTAACAGTCTTGCACCTGCACATTTCTAGACTTCTATTCTTCATGGTCTGAATTAGTGAAATATATTGCAAAAAAAATGACAATGAAAAAAATTATTCCATGGGCATGTCAATGGCAGCAGAAAATTGTTAAGACTGCATTCTCAGTTTGGCCTGAATTCGCCAGGCAAAAAGAGATGACACGTACTAAAATAGCAACTCTATGAGCCACATACACAAAGTGGAAGATGCTTTGCTACCTTTCAGCATTTGAATGGACGGCACGGGTTCCATGATCACTACTACTTCTCCATTGCAGACAAGGAACCAGTTTTTGAACAACCTCAATGACTTGTCCTCTCAAAAAGAACACATCATAGACATGCATCCTCGCAGAAATGGGGATACATGCCAGCCAATCAAAAGCCACATCTGCAAAAAAAAATATTAGTGACGTTATTAAACAATTAACCAAGCAAGAGCTAAGACATTAAAATGATAATGCGAGCCTCGCTCTCTGTATAAGGAAGCATATCAATTTACGCAAAAGCATCATTACAACAATGATTATTCCAATAATATGTCAAAGTAAAAACAAATCTAACTGTGCAAAGAGAGAATTGAATACAACAAACACAACGAGCAACATGTATCAAGGAAAGTAAAAATTGCATTCACAATTACATCTTAATCTAGGTTTTAATGTTTTTCTCATCCCATACACAAAAACAGACCCATAAAAACTAAAGAATTAAGCTATAACTACAGTGCTAAGAAGAATGGCACTGCTATTTTCAATTCATGTTATAAAGAAAGGGATCTTATCATTTGACTAATTATCCAGGACTATCAAACTTACCATATAACAAAACCCTGGCCAATGTTGAAAATGCAGGGCCTTTGTAGAAAATCTGCCACCATTCATCTCTCTCGTGTGTAGCCGGGAGTCTCAAACTTGTTAACTTTAGTAAAAACAATTAAAACATTATAAGAAAAAGAAACCAATAAAAAATAGCATGTACAGCGTAGTACCTGTTCCCTGTACTGCTCGTTAACACTACCTATAGAATTGCCCAAAAATAGAGGATTATTGCCCAATAATTAACTTTATTTTCTCGTTAGTACTGGTATGAGTTTTTTTAATCGCACCTGCGACGGAGTGGGAGTCGAGAGGGAAGAGAAGAAGGGCGAGGGAATGAAGAGCGCAAATGACTTGGTCGACGTGTTTGGCATCTTTGATAGAGGCAGTGACCTGACCGACCTTCTCTAGCACTGTTATCTCCACCTCTCTCTTTCGCCTTGATTCTGCTTCCTTCTCCATTGACGCTGACGAAACGCTTTTCTTTTTTATGGTAGTTTTGCCGGTTTGGCTTTATGAGGTTGTTTCGATCGGCTTTTAAGCTGACTGGTTTACGCTCCGTTGGTCAAAGGTCAAAAGCGATTAAAATAAACCAAAAGCAATGAGTTTACAACAATACCAACTTATTGCTTTTTGGAAAAGCCATATTTTTTAAATCAATTATATTATGAGAACTTTGGAGGAGAAATAACAAAAATGATCTCTCACGTTTGGAGGTAGATTAAAACCAGTCCATTAAATATATTCTTGAGCAGTATTGATCCTCTACTTGTCAGAAATAAGCATTTTGGTCTCTATCAACAACAACGGCAAACCATTGTAATCCGACAAATAGGTTTTGGGGAGGATTGTGTGTATGCAGGCGTTACTTCTGCCTTGTGGAGGTAGAGAGGTTGTTTCTGATAGACCATCAACTTAGGAAAAGTATAGTTACAGCATAGTTGAAAAGAAATACAATATCGAGGAAGCCATGAAAAAATAATAGTAACAACAGCATAATAATAAGATAACCAAAGCAATATACATAACTAGCAGTAATAGAAATCTAAGTGTAAGAAAATCCGCGAAAAATAATGATACTATAGGTATAAAAAAAAGGAAAAGCTCGACTACCTACTAACTCTCTACCCTAATTCTCGACCTACACAATCTCCTATCAAGGGTCGTGTCCTCGGTAAGCTGCAGATGTGTCATGTCCTGCCTTATCACATCTCCACAATACTTCTTTGGCTACATCTACCTCTCATCAGACCCACTATGGTCAACCTCTCACACATTCTCACTGGGCATCTAGGAACCTTCTCTTCACATGCCCGAACCATCTCAGCCTCACTTTTCACATCTTGTTCACCACATGAGCCACTCTCACCTTGTCCCGAATATCCTCATTCCTAATTTATCTCTCCTAGTATCCCACATATCCATCTCAACATTCTTATTTCCGCTACTTTTAACTTTTGAACATGCGAGTTCTTGACTGGCCAAGACTTCATCCCACACAACATAGTCGGCCTAGGAACCACTCTATAGAACTTACCTTTAAGTTTTGGTGACACATTCTTATCACACAAGGCACCGGGTTGCGAGCCTTCATTTTATCCACCCCCGCTCTAATACGATGTATGACATCCTCGCCAATCTTTCCATTACCTTGGATTATTGGCTGAAGATACTTGAAACTTCCTTTCTTACAGATGACTTGTGTATCAAGCCTCACTTCCACTTCATCTTCATGAGTCATGTTACTAAACTTGCACTCCAAGTATTATGTCTTAGTCTTGCGCCATCCTAAATCCTTATATTCTAGGGTTTGTCTCTGATAAGTGATAATTTTAGTCGCATAGTAATGCATGTTTGCTATATTATAGTGTAATATCCAATTATAACGTATTTATGGTGAGTGATTGAGTGAATGGGGGACAAAATGAATTAAAGAACTCAAATTGGAATCTAAAGGAGAGAAGAAACCAGTGCGCTCCGTAGTCCCACAGTGCACTTCGTAATCCATCTCGTGCAGCCCGCAAAAGTAGCCATTGCGGCCGCAAGTGGAGAATCTGATGCCTTCTATAGCAGACACCTTGTATAGGGTAAAATATGTTCATATTAAATGATTGCATGAGAAAGTGACACGTGGAGCCGAAGACAGAAGACATGCAAGTCCAAAGACAACGATCTCGAAGAGAATGGTATTCATAAAGGCGAATTAAATAACCTGTCACCCAGTAGCATTTAATGGAGAATATTTTATTGCATTAAGTGCATGGTCTGTTATAGAGAATATGGCATTCACTGCCTACCATTACACATTCTTCAATGGACTTCATAATTGTCATTTAAGAGGGGCTTGATCCTAGGACCTTATTCCCTAGGCGCAACTATAAATAGTGAGCTCTACAGCAATTGTAAAAGACACGAATTTTCTGACAAAACTGATACTATACTCTGTTTAAAAGCTTAATAATATTTTACCTTCTTTCTTATTAATATTATTACTGCCTCCGGAAGCTCTGCTTCTGGAATCAAGATCTTTACTGTCTTATCTCGATTTCAACACTATATTTTAATTTCTTGTTTAATTTATTTATCATTATAGGATCAAATCAATTCACTTGTCTATATACCACGTATAAATTCAACTGTATCGCTTTAGGGGTAAACAGTTTGGCGCCCACCGTGGGGCTTAGACAGTTGTGTAATTGAATTGATCTTTGCGTCTATTACTAACTTGTTTGATTCTTTGTTCTTCACAAAAATCATAAAAAGACTGGCAGATACCGATGTCAACATCGCACAAAACGTTGAAGCCCAAGGAAATTAGCCCCAGCACGAAGATTCCATCAGCGATACCCACAACGAGGGGGATGAGGCCACGCCGGTTCATGGCGGGCAATATCCACGACATGTTCGAAAGGGAACTCCTGATGCCGCTGAAGACGAGCACATCATTGAAACAGTAAGGATCCTGAGGGAGTAACAAATGGCCATTATGGGCCATCTCTCACGGCAGGATCAGGTCATAATGGAGTTAAGGCAGGTGTTGTCGGGTGCTTCTAACAACACGAATGGACGAAGTCCAGTTCCTCCTGGTGCTCCCGCAAATCAAACAACGCAGAGGGTCGATAACAACACCCCGAAGGGCGAATTCGGCTTTGACAGGGCCAGGGGGAACGGTAGCAGATCTGGTAATAACAATGAGAGTGATCCTCTTAAAACTGAACTCATGCAATTTATGAGAGAAATAAACGCCTGAATGGATCAAATTCCAAGCGCACCACCAGTATTGAAAGGACCAGACTCAAAGAAGTACACCCAATTGCCATTCAAACCAAGCGCGACACCAGAGTTGATCCCGAAGCAGTTCAAAATGCCAGATGTGCCGAAATCTGATGGGACTTCAAATCCTCAGGAGCATATAACCACCTATACAATGGCGGTGAAGGGAAATGATTTAGCTCCGCATGAGATTGGGTTAGTCTAATTGAAGAAATTCGGGGAGACCCTCATAAAGGGGGCCCTAACATGGTATTCGCTCCTACCCGAGCACTCCATAGATTCCTTCGAGATGCTCGCGGACTCTTTCATCAAGGCCTATGCCAGGGCCAGGAAGGTACAAGCCTGAAAGGCCGACATATTCAGGATTGCACAAGGAGAGTCCGAATTATTATGGGAATTCGTGACCCAATTCCAGAAAGAAAGGATACTACTCCCGGTCATACCAGATGAATGGGCAGCAAAAGCATTTACTAAAGGGCTGAATCAGAGAAGTTCTGATGCTTCCCGGAAATTGAAAGAATCTTCTCGAGTTCAAGGCAACAACATGGGTGGATATTTATAACCGGTACGAGTCAAAGATAAAAATTGAGGATGATCAGCTCGGTTTCCCGGCGTCGGCCAAAGGTCGGGACCGGGAGAAGAATAAAGAGAAATTAAAGGACGATTTTGACACAGATCGACGGTCTTCAAGGGGTCAATTTTTACCCTATGAACGGGCCGAAGGACGCGATAGAGGTTTCCAGTCGGCGGATAGATTCGCTACCAATAGGAGAGACGATCGCGACAGGAATAACAGGTCAATGCAGGATAAGGAGATATCAGGTTTTCAAGATTCTTCCTGCCCCAGGCTTTCTAAATACAACTTCAACGTCAGCATAGTGGATCTGGTGCCGGATATGAGGAATATTAAAGAAGCATGATTCCCGAAGCCAATGAGATCCGGTCCTAGCCAAAGGGATCCTAATTTGTGGTGCAAATACCATGGGTCCAACGGCTACCGAACAGAGGACTGTCGGCATCTGCGCGAGGAGGTGGCGACATTGTTGAAAAATGGCCATCTGAGAGAATTCTTAAGTGACCAAGCTAAAAACAACTACGGCCGCAACCGTGATAACATGGAACCTTCGAAGGCAGGAGAAGATCCTCCACGTTTGACGATCAACATGATTTTGGGGGGAAACGAGATTAATGGTGTAACTTTTTTGGCGGCAAAGAAAACGAAGGTATCAGTAACCCACAGTAAGAGACTCCGGAAAATCTCTAAGGACTACATTACTTTCACGGAGGAAGACGCAGATGGACTATTGCTGCCTCACAACGACACGTTGGTAATCTCTTTAAATATCTTAGATTTTAAAATTAAACGTGTTTTGGTGGACCCAGAAATTTCGGCCAATATTATCCAGTGGAAAGTGTTGGAACAAGACAAGCTAACCGGAAGTATCATTCCGGCCACAAAACACTTCGCCAAGTTCAATCTAGCAAGCGTGACAACCCGGGGAGAGATCCTGCTGCCCACAAATGCCAAGGGGGTGATATAGACAACCCTTTTCGAGGTAGTAGACGACGATATGTGCTACAATATTATCCTGGGGAGACCATGGTTTCACGAGATGAAGGCCGTGCCGTCAACATATCATCAATTGCTGAAGTTCTCGATTCCCGATGGAATTAAACAAATAATAGGAGACCAGCCGACAGCAAGGGAGATGAATACAATCTCAGTTTTTGGTAGCAAAGGGAAGGATCATGCAACATAGCAATTACAGGAACTACGCACCTGCTCCCGAGCCGAGTAAAGTCAACCAGGGGGAGGGGACGTCCGAATCCTACCAGGTACCACGATATTTCCAGGTACCAGAAGAAACGGACGCAATAAAATCCACAATGAAAGAACTTGAATAAGTCGCATTGTTCGAAAAGTTTTTGGAGAGGAAGTTCCACTTAGGGATAGGACTAAACCCCGAGCTCAGGTATGGATTTATCAAATTTCTTAAATTTAATGTTGATTATTTTGTGTGGTCGCATGCAGATATGATAGGTATCACGCCAGAAGTGACCGTGCACAAACTAATCCTGGATCCCAATTGTAACACCCCAAAAAATTACGAAGTACTTAAGCGCTATAAAGAAAGTTGATGTATGTTAATTATATTATTTTGTGTAAAAACAAGGGCTATTATAAGAATGATATTAATTGTTCATGATTTTATATGTATGAGGTTCATTAAGAATGGTTTATGGTCTAAGAAGAGCCCCAAGGTTAAGTCAAGTTGAAAATTTTATGATGTGATAAAGTTTCAAGTGAGTTCGCAAAAGATCCTACTTCAAACGTATGTTGTTACCAAACTATAACTAGTTAGAAGGTGATCTACCTATCATATTAAATCTCTTTGAGTCTAGTTTTCAACGCTTTAAACCGTTTGTCATTTGGGCATTCCTACAAGAAGTTATGACCAAATTACCAAAGGCTGGCAAAATGCAATTTTGCGACCAATTCTGCGATCGCAGAACCATTATGCGGTCGCAGAAGTGGTTATGCGATCGCAAAATGGTTGCAAACCTGGCCAGCGTAGCCCAGTTTTGGGCATCGATTCTGCAATGCATTGTGCGACCCGCATACCCATTATGCGGTCCATTATGCGATCGCAGGCCTGATTTCGGAGGGTTAATATTTCTATTTTCATAACCCGACCCCAATTTGATAAATAGGATTTGGGGCTTATTTTGGGGTAATCAACTGAGGTATTTTAGAAAGAAGTGAGAGTTTTCTAGAGAGATAAAGTAGATGAGGTGTTTTATTTATCAAGATCTTGCCCAAGCTTTGAAATCCAACAAGGAAATCTCACAAGATCTTCATCTAAGAGGTAAGATTCAAACCCCTAGTCTTCAATTTCGAGTTTGGGGTAAAAGATGGGTGATTAGGAGTATGATTCTTGGGTGAAAGAGTATTTTTTATACATGCATGTACCAATAAAATTTGTGGAAAGATTGTTAAGCTCAAATAATTAAAGATTGGATTGTAGAATGAAGGAAATCTTGTAGAAGAACCTTGTAGCCAAATTTGTACACTTAGTGTTTGATAAAATGCTCAAATGAACTGAAACCATGAATATTTTCCCAATTATGGTTCAATTTTGTTATGTCTCAAAATAGATTGGGATTGCTAGAATTTCCGAAATATTGTAGTAATTTACGGAAAGCTCAAAGTGAGGTATGTTGGCTAAACTTCTTAACTAGAATTGAATTTCATGATGTTCTTGTAAGTCCCGAGTTATTCTTTATAAATCAACTATTCCGAATAAACTTTGTGTTGAAAGGTATATGTTCAACATGTGTTCCGGATGCTCTTATCATATGATGTTATCCTTCGGAAATGTGTTCAAAGTATGAATTGGGTATAAAAATATTATGACTCCAAGTAGTGTTTCAAGTGAAGGCTATTATGCCAAATTGTGTAAGAAGTCTGAATGTGATTAAGACTCTTAATGGCTCATAGGTGTACTCAAAGTCGTGATTAGAGATTCTTTGTTGTCGATAATCTATAAAGATGCTTGAAAGTGAAAGTAGTGAGTTGGGGATATAAAGTGTAGGCATTGTGCCAATAACAAAAGTTATGATTGTGGCCAATAGAGCCAATGAAATGAAATGATGTGTGAAATATTATGAAATGAGCCTTGATTCAATAATTGCAAATTGACTCCGAAAATAGAATTATTCAAAAGCTTATGTACTTAAGTCATGTCCAAATGTGGTTGTTCTAACTAATGCTACGCTTCGTAAGTATTCCAATGTGTTTTAAGCCTTTACGTATTTATGAGTTGAAATTGTGTATTGCCTTTTTGGGGAAAGGACTTTAAGAATATTCTCTATGTTGATGTTTATGATGATGAGTCTTGAAAGTAATGAAATGAAAGTATGGAATATAAGATACGGCCACCGTGCCATGAATGAAGAATAATATGTATGGCAAAAAGGGAGCCAATAAAATAATGATGTTGTAAGTAATTGAAAGTAGAAATGGAGTGATAGTATGAACATGAAATGTGGTTGTTTGCCTAAATGAGAATTATGAGGT
>AWOL01S0014925.1:0-20671 GCA_000715115.1 Nicotiana otophora | reverse complement strand
TCCCGTTACCCAATAATTAATCACTTATCCGCATAATTAAGAATTATCTCAAATTACTTAAAATACTACTTATTTTTAATATACTTTATACATCATACTATCACGGTCATATGGTACCTTGTATGGTACTAGTCCATAAATATCAGGTATTATAGCTCGGACCGTATTTTATCCCAAATCGACAACCTTCAATGAAACTCATTTTCTTTAATTCGTGTACCCTTTTATCCTTCATGACACTTACTTATCACTTGTTATAAATAGCATAAATACGTTAACCTCAAGATAATCTCATCCCCGAATCTACGTCGATTAACTGAAGACAAAACTTTAACGTACAAAAACGCGAGATGTAACATCCTTCCCACCCTCAGAAACATTCGTCCTCAAATGTTTAACTCCCCGGGATCTATATAACTTTGGCAGAGTCGCCTTTGTAACAACACCACTACCAACTCTTCCTATAGAAACTCAATAATTCAACGCCACATAGGACCACAATCATCAATAAAGACAATGGCCTCATACGACCCATGACAATAACTAACACAAGAATCCATACACGGGCCTTAAGGTTATGACGTCTCAGTCGGACCCTTCTCTGGAGGAGGAATTAAGTACGAATATCTAGACTTCATGTATTCCTCGACCTCACAAGTCATTTCTTCCACATTGTTGTTTCTCCAAAGTACTTTCACCGAAGCTACATCTTTAGTTCTCAATCTCCGAACCTGTCTGTCTAATATAGCAATGGGAGTTTCTTCATATGATAGCTGCTCTGTGACCTGAACGTCGTCAACTGACATAACTCTGGAAGGATCTCCGATGTATTTACGGAGTATAGACACATGAAAGACTGGATGTACAGACTCCAAGTTCGAGGGCAAGTCTAACTCATATGCTACCTGGCCTACCTTGCATATGATCCTATATGGTCCAATGTACCGAGGGCTAAGTTTTCCCCTTTTTCCGAACCTCATAATGCCTTTCATCGGCGATACCTTTAGGAATACCCAATCATCAACCTAAAATTCCAAGTCTCACCGTCGATTATCCGCATAAGACTTCTGACGGCTTTGAGCTATTAATAGCCTTTCCTGTATAAGCTTAATTTTCTCGATTGCCTGTTGTACCAATTCTGGTCCTACTAACGTAGTTTCCCCAACATCGAACCACCCTATAGGCGACCTACACTTCCGTCCGTAAAGAGCTTCGTATTGAGCCATCTGAATACTGGAATGATAGCTATTATTATATGCGAAATCAATAAGCGGCAGATGATCATCCCAGCTACCCTTGAAGTCTATCACACAAGCTCGTAACATATCCTCAAGTGTCTGAATAGTACGCTTAGCTTGTCCGTCTGTCTGGGGATGAAATGTTGTACTAAGACTTACCTGAGTCCCTAATCTTATAAATTGAGTTCCTTGATACGAGATAACAGAGACAGGGATACCATGCAGTCGTACTATCTCCTTAATATAAAGCCTTGCATAATCCTTTGCGGAATATGTAGTCCTAACGGACAGAAAATGGGCTGATTTTGTAAGCCTATCAACAATTACCCATATAGAATCGAACTTACGCTAGGTACGAGGTAAGCCTACGATGAAATCCATATTAATTACTTCCCATTTCCAAGTCGGAATCTCCATAGCCTGCAATCATCCACCGACTTTTGATGCTCAATTTTAACTTGCTGCCAGTTAGGGCACTGAGCAACAAACTCCGCTATATCCTTTTTCATTCCGTCCCACCAATATACCTTCTTGATATCATGATACATCTTTGTTGCTCCTGGATGGATAGAATAACGAGAATAGTGAGTTTCTCCCATAACCTGCCGATGCAGCCCTGCAACATTAGGGATACATAATTGTCCTCGATATCTGAGGACCCCATCTTCTGTAATCTCAAACGGTATCTTCTCCTTCTGAGGGGTGGTATCCCTATAATGAACTAACACAGGATCCTTGTACTGGCGTTCCTTCACTTCAATTACTAACGAAGATGTTGTTGTATCCTGAATAGTAATTCCAATATCACCTGAGTCCAGTAATCGAACTCCAAGACTAGCTAGCTGATGAATCTCATGGGCTATTCCCCTCTTCTCTGGCTGTATATATGATAGACTACCCATAGATCTACGGCTGAGGGCATCGGCTACCACGTTCGCCTTCCCCGGATGGTATAAAATATCAACGTCATAATCTTTAAGTAGCTCCAACCACCTCATTTGACGTAAATTCAATTCCTTTTGCTTGAAGATATACTGAAGGCTCTTATGATCCGTATAGATAGCAACATGAATGTCATACAAGTAATGCCTCCACATATTTAGTGCATGAATCACTGCGGCTAACTCTAAATCGTGGTTTGGGTAATTCTTCTCGTGCTTTCTCAGTTGTCTAGAAGCATAAGCTACAACCTTACCATGCTGCATCAGTACACAACCCAACCCAACGGCCGAGGCATCACAATAGATAATATAACCATCGGTCCCTTCTGGGAGCGTTAGAACCAATGCTAAAGTTAATCTGTCCTTCAATGCCTGGAAACTCCGTTCGCAAGCAACAGTCCACTGAAACTTAGCTCCCTTTTGAGTTAACTTACATGGGTATTCTAATCTTTTACAATTCATGAAATTCCTCCTTTTAAAAGCCCAAACGTCATCCTTTATCTATCACAATTACGCCCTTATTCAACTACCAGGGCAACATTCCATCTCTTCTAAATGCTACTGGTCTTAGACTCCTTTGAGTTCACTCAGGCTATACTTAGGTTTCTATGACTTAGAGAAACAATCACTCTCTTATTTTCACGGGCTTACTCCCAAGGACTTATCCATTCCGTTAGCTTCGCACTCACCTTTTCTTATCCTTATTCCTGTCTTCCTAAAACCTTGTCGCTCTACCATACTTTAGCTTGCGATAAACATATCTAATTATACTTATTTGCAATCTTCCTTCAACTTGTTTGTACCATAGATTTACTTATGTTATTCTGAAATATCAAGCGAGACATCATGTCGTACTTTTGTCAAATGTGCTGAAAGAGAAGAAAATCCCTTTACAAGTTTCATGTAATAACCCGCCAAACTGAGAAATTTACGAACCTCCATTGGTGTCGTGGGTCTAGGTCAAGTCTTTACTTCCTCAATCTTTTGTGTATTAACCGGAATACCTTCACTTGAAATTGTATGCCCAAGAAAAGCTACAGAATTCACATTTGGAGAATTTTGTATACAACTTCTCTTTTTGTAGAACTTTGAGCACAATATGCAAATGATTTGCGTGCTCAGTCTCTTAATGAGAGTACACCAATATATCATCAAATAATACAATCACGAATAGATCTAGAAAGGGTCTGAACACTCGATTTATCAAGTCCATGAATACTGCTGGGGCATTAGTCAAACTGAATGACATGATACGAAACTCAAGTGCCCATATCTGGTCCTGAGTGCTATCTGCGGGATATCTTTATCCTTATCCCTTACCCGAGGGTACCCGAACCTCACGTCTATCTTCGAGAAATACTTGGCACCTTGCAACTGACCAAATAAATCATCAATCCTCGGGAGGGGGGGTATTTATTCTTGATTGTCACCTTATTCAACTATCTATAATCATGCATCCGCAAGGAACCATCTTTGATCTACACTTGATGTTAGCATAATAAAAAGCCAACCAATCCATACCCATTATAATATCAAGTTCTACCCAACCAAACACCACGTACCTTATCCTTGTTTATTATCAATTCTATCACGGGCCATTACGGGCGACATCCATATAAATAAGTAACAATATTAAGACTTAACTCGCATAACTAATTTAGAAAAAGGTTTATATACATAGGGGTCGACAAGGCCGTAGACATATCATACCCAAAACTATATATAGGATACGGTTTGCAAAACCTCTAAGTAGACATAACCATAATATATACAAGTTGGGACGAGGCTCCCTACGTCCTCATAAAACAACCTAACACATTCAGAACCCTGACTTGGTAATCCTCCAAGAAGAGGTGGAACTCACCAACCAAAAACTGACATCTGGATAAAGTCTAGAGTAGAGGGTCCTTACCTCGTCCTATATGAGAACCTCGATCAGACACACTTTGAAGCGGAACCTTCGTATCCTTATCAGTTACCTTCCTCATCTTGGCCCGACTACTATCCTCTTCCTCTGTATATCCTATAACATACACTGACAAACCTTGATTAACGGACTCCCAAGACTGTGGACTATCTGGAACCTCAGAAGAGCTGGTGTCTGCAAATACCTTGACATAGTTTTGAGCCTGAGGGGAACCCGGTTGTGCCAATCCGTGCACCACTCCCCTTATACCCTGATCAATGGGTCTTGATAATGAAACTAAGGGCCTTGGTGTGGTCGGAACTCCCCGCACCTCATCTACTGCTGGCGAAATCAAAACTACTCGAACGGATGACTCATATGGATCCTCCGATGGATCCTTCTCTATAAAACCCATGATCTCCGATGGATCTGACTCCATAGTGTAACTTATATCTCCTTCTAACATCTTCGTAGCCTTCTAACCCATGCTAGTGGCTGTAGTCTTCGGAGGCATCGCTGAAAACATATCTTTAGGAACATGAATTTTTATATCGTATGCGTGTAGATAAGAAGAGAGGATAATATCCTATATGTCCTGTAGCCTCCTGTCTATAAGTGTGGTGCACAACAAACCCATAAACAAGGCTCTACTAGATACGGTCTGTAGACAACCCTAGGACAGAACTGCTCTGATACCACTTTTGTCATGACCCAAACTGATGGGCCGCGATGGGTGCCCGAGTCCTACCTGTCGATCACCCTTAATCATGCATTTAAGATATAAACATGAATAACATATGAGAGAAAAACCTGTTCAAAAGACATATGTACATATACATGCGGAAATACAGTGGGGCGAGCCGGCAAGGCTACTATAGACAACTATATACACAAAACTGGAAGCCGGGAAGGTCATATACTATCCAACTATACATAACTGTCTATAGACCTCTAATAGAAATACAATTGTATAAATATGGGACTGAGCCACGTCATACCCATATATGTATACAAGCATATTGTACCAAAATCAAAAGCAGCTCTGGGTCAAGTGGAGCCCACCAACTCTCGCTGATCAAGGATCCTAAGAAGGGGGGCCGTCATCTTGCCTAACTGCACCTGCGGGTATGAAACGCAGGCCCCGGTAAATAGGGCATCAGTACGAATAATGTACTGAGTATGTAAGGCGTGAAAATCAGTACATAAAATACATGGAATAACGAATTCCGCATGTAAATCCAAATAACTTTGCAAATCCTGAAACATTTATAATGCCATGCACTTGCGAATGAATATCGTGTCATGCATAGGTATAAGTGTACATAACATCATCAGGCCTCTGAGGGCATCCCATCATATCATCTTGGCCACTGTGGGTGAAATTATCAATGTATACCAGCTGATCAGGTGGTGGTGCGTATATAACGCCGTAACCTTTTCCCATATCCCGTATCTATATAATATACATATTACGTGTATATAGCGCCGTTTGGTCATGGGTCAATGTACATGTATAAATGCATGAAATGCATAAGAAATACGTTAATAAGATTTTCTCGAAATGCCATAAAAATCAATATACCTTTCGGCTAAACTTTATCAAATACGTATTTTTCTGAGACCCATGAACAGAAGATATAATAATAATTCACATGGGGAATCAAAAATACAGACACCCCTAGTATTTCTATGAATAGAGTCATTTATGAAAGTTGCGTATTTTGCTCGTTTCATTTGTATTATTTGGATCATGCCAAAAAGAAAGAAGGGATAGCCTTAACATATCTGGGATAGGGAAAACTCCATATGATATTCTTGGAAAAGGTTGCACCGTACTCCTTTAGAACCGCAAAAGTTTTATGTTGTTAAGCTTCTAATAATTCTCGTTGGATTTTGGTTGAAATACGTTTTGTTAAAAGCATGTAAAAATAGCTAACATTCTAGTTGTAAGACTGATTAACATTCTGATGGTAAGAATGACTAACATTCTAATTGTAAGAATGACTAACATTCTGATTGTATAGTCTTTAGTATGGAAAATATTAGAATGGAGTGAATGTGTAACTAACACATTATGCCACCTAATAAGAAATGACTAAGAGTCATTTCTTTAGAATGTGGCTAGCTGCCACGTTTTGGGGGAGGGGGGAGGGTTGGTCTTATCTCATAATTTATTAATTAATTAGGTAATGTCATGTTACCCGATAATTAATTAATTATCCGTATAATTAAGAATTATCTCAAATTACTTAAAATACTACTCATTTTTAATATACTTTATACATCATACTATCACGGTCATATGGTACCTTGTATGGTACTAGTCCATACATATCGGGTATTATAGCTCGGGCCATATTTTATCCCAAATCGACAACCTTCAATGAAACTCATTTTCTTTAATTCTTGTACCCTTTACCCTTTATCCTTCATGGCACTTTATCCTTCATCTCATCCCCGAATCTATGTCGATTAACTGAAGACGAAACTTTAACGTACGAAAATGCGAGATGTAACAGCATACCTGGAAACGGATGTAGAACTCCACGATAATGAAGTCAAGTTCCCCGTTCAAAGAGTACGGTCCCAAAGTGAAAGGATACATATAAAAATACGTGAAACCTTTCTTGGATAAGGTTATCTGCTCCGCTAGGACAGGAGCGACGATGTTTAAATCATGGCAATGGCAGTCTTCCTTCATAACCGGAATGCTGGAAGGACGGATGGAAGAAAGATACACACCAACATCCCACATGCGAGGGTTAGGGGAAGGATACTTCCCTTCGAAGTCTTTAGTTGTGACAAAATTCCTTGGAATGATGGTGCTCACCGTAGGAGGAGCAGCATCATCAGCTTTACCTTTGTTCTTTGAGGAACTGGGATTTCTGGAAGAAGAGGCCATTGTTATCAGAAGGGAGAAAAGGGTTTTCTCTGAAGAAGAAGATTAGAGAAAGTTGAGGACAAGTACGAGTTGAGTAAAGAGAGTTTGAGAAAGTTTGGAAAGTTATGAAGTGTAAATGGAGAAGTTTGATGCGTATAAGTAAAGGAATATGCAGCTAAAATCGTGGCCATAATCACCTCGATAACTGGCAAAAGTGGTACTGAATCGTGGGATGACGCGTGTTCGGGGCATTAAATGCGGAGAGACGTGCGTCTAATCAACCGTCAGAAATTTTTCAGAGGGGGTCAGTGAATTTCTTTCCAAAAAGGTATGTTTACCAACTTCCCAGTGACACAAAGTTATATCACCCGAAAGTAGGGGGATTATCTGTATAGGGTAAAATATGTTTATATTTAATGATCGCATGAGAAAGTGACACGTGGAGCCGACGTCAAAAAACAGTCAGGTCCAAAGATAATGATCTGGAAGAGAATGGTATTCATAAAGGTGAATTAAATAACCTGTCACCTGGTAGCATTTAATGGAGAATATTCTATAGCATTAAGTGCACGATCCATTATAGAGAATATAACATTCACTACCTACCGTTACACATTCTTCAATGGCCCTCATAATTGTTATTTTAGAGGGACTTGATCCTACGACCTTGTTCCCTAGGCGCAACTATAAATAGTGAGCTCTACATCCATTGTAAAGGACACAAATTTTCTGATAAAGTTGATACTATACTCTGTTCAAAAGCTTAATAATATTTTACCTTCTTACTTATTAATTTTATTACTGCCTCCGGAAGCTCTGCTCCCAGAATCAAGATCTCTGCTGTCTTATCTCGATTTCAACGCTAAGTTTTACTTTCTTGTTTAATTCATTTATCATTATAGGATCAAATCGATTCACCTGTCTATAAACCACGTATAAATTCAACTGTACCATTTTACAGGTAAACACACCTGCAGTAACCTAATTGCGGACCTCAATGTATAATGTGCAGGTGCACGCAGGTCCACAAGTCACTCCACTTGCTAAATCTCAAAAGATCTAAAGTTGGCATTTTGAATTCTGAAACCCAGTCAATGCGGCCGCAATGTTCTAAGTGTGGACTGTAGGGGATAATTGTGGATGCAACATCACCACAATATCTTCTATGCATCTATAATCCTTCACCTAGCAATGCCGTAAAAGAAATGAAGAAATATGCAGACCACAATCCATCTAGTGTGGCCGCAATCAAACATAAAGGGCATTTTTAGGGTATTTTCATTGTAGTAGCCATTGAGGTTTGGAGATTTTATATTTTTGAGCAAGTTTAAGTTAAAATTTGGAGAAGATCACTTTAATTCTCTTTTATTTTTCATTTATGTCTGTTTTTCTTTTCTTAGTAATGAGTAGCTAGACTTATAGTTGGTTTGTATTTCAACCCGCATGTGTGAAACTTTATGGGTATTTACTATTAAGCTTGTTTGAGAGTGGGTTATTTATTATTTAATTATTTTTACGCTTAAATTGCGAATTAGGGATTGCAAATATTGATTCATTCTCTTTTGATTCGATTCTTACTTGAGAAAGATGAGTTGAGTTTGGGTAATTTGGTTAACAAGGAATTAGACTAATTGAGAGTTTGATTAGACCAAATTAAAGAGAGTGAACTAGAGATAGGGATCTCTTGACTTGGATACAACAATGCCTAAACTTAATGCAATTCTATCGACTAGAGAGAGCAATTTGCATTACTCCACTTGATAGTTGAGAAGCATCAAATGTGTAAATTAGAGTGTGTATTGTAATACCTCAATAATCCAATCCAGCTTAGTAGATCATATCTATCTAGTGAAACACCTTTGTAAAGAATTGTCACGACCAAAAATTCTACCGGAGTCGTGATATCGCCTAACATCACTTGCTACGCAAGCCAACAATGAATAAGCAGAAATAAACTTCAATAAGAGTATGAAATAGTCTCAACAGCAGAATAACATAAATAACTGAAGTCAATAGCAACAATATAACTGAAAACCATCCCACGATCTGGTGTCATCGAGTACTTGAGCTCTACAAAACTTAAATATAGAGTTTGAGCCAATATACAGTAATGTCTGAAAGATTAAAGAGTAATAGCATGAACTAAGAGAAAAGGGACTTCAAGGCCTGCGGACGGAACAACAGCAACCTCGAAATCTCCAAGAGGTACATATGCCACTTTTTAGCAATCTCCTCTCTCAGCAGCACCTAGAACTGCACATAAAGTGCAGAGTGTAGTATTAGTAGAATCGATCCCACATACTTAATAAGTAACAAGCCTAACCTCGGTCTGAAAGTAGTGATGATTTTGGCAAGGTCCAGTGCTCATTTTCAATAGCCAATGACGAGCGCAAAACACCACACAAAATTAATACTCGCCAGCCAAAGATAGTATATTTTAATTATCGTCACCACAGAAATTGGATTTGAATAATGTTCGAATAATCTATAGATAATTACTATCCAGGAGTATTAACACTTTAATTTGAATAATTATAACTATAATTAACTACTTAAACTAAATCAATTATCAATTTATCACGGAAGACAAGAATTGAGCAACACAGAAAATCAGTGGGAGAAATAAGGTAATTAACTAGACAGGTGCAAGATAATTAACTCGGAATCCAATTCTTAAATTAACTCACTTCTAAAACAGTAATAATTCTCACGAATTTACCAGATAATTAGATTACACTTGAATTTAAGGTTCCTCTTGCGATTAAACTTTAAATCCCAAAAATAATCCAATTGAAGCACTGTGAAAAATTGCTATGAATATGATGATGGTTTTAGTCTAAAGGGTAACTTCTCACGAATATTTTTCTATTTTCTAATTTATTTAATAATTCAAATGACTCTTTCGATTTCCTAGATTAATCACGAATTTAAACTAGAGCATAAGATGCAAAGAAATTCAATATCAAACTCCTCTTTCGATTAAGCAAAATAGTGAACAACTTCATAATATAGTTCAAAACTCCATCAATAAATTCAAGAAACTATCAATATCGAATCCCTAATCAAATCATCAATACACCTTGTCTGTCAAAACCCCAAGGGAAAGCTACTCCATAACAGTAGGAAAAATCATAACAGATAAATTTAAGTAAGAAAACACGAATCCAATCCAAACTCAGGTATTGAGTTGATGGAAGAATGATGAATTCTTGTGCCTTAGAGTTTCTAATGCTTTTCCAATATTCCGTAGGTCAAAAGTCCTCTCAAAATCGTAATTTTGGTATATTTATACCATGTATAAGCGTGTCCGGACGAAACTATCCTTTCCAAGTTGAAGTGAAAAAATTTTCCAGCGAAATTGCACAGGTGCGGCACGTCCTGCAGAACCATGCGCCGCGCCAGTGAGGAAGTTCAGTGAGGTTACTTCTATCAGAGATCTCCAAATGCGCTGCCGCACTCCGGCGCCCCATGCAGTGCGGTAGTGCAATTTTCTCACACTGTGATATTTTCTCACTTTTTGATATCCAGACTTGCTTCTCAACCCCTTAACGCGATCCCGGTTTAATTTCTTTGACTTTTACTTAGACTTCAAAGCTCTATATTATTCAATTTAGCTCCAAAATATCTTCTTAACTTGAAATTATCTCCTAAAAGGCATAGAATACGTAATAAGTATAAATCATCATCATTTAAGCTCAAACACGAATGAAGTGCAGTAATTAAAGTGCAAAATGTGGCTAAAATATGGGTTTCTAGCCTATCATTAATACTCCACACTTAAACCACTGCTCGTCTTTGAGCAATCAAACTACACTTCATATAGAGATAAATGTTTCATCAAACAACATTCCTAACTCATCATGCCAATAATATTTAAAGCAGACTAAGCACCATACCATAACCACTCAGCCTCAAGACTCAACTCACAGCACCACGTATTTTTCAAAATCTGCTCTCTTACTCTAACACAGAGTCCAAAGACATTACCTTTCCTTCGCAAACCATATGCCCTCACACCAAAGATAGAGAGTAGTTCCCCACACAATAAAATTCAAGAATAATTAGGAACTCAAGATAGAAAGAATTTACACACTTTTAGAAATAAAATTTATGTGCCACAAAAGACGTACCATAGGCTTGCCCATAGTTTAATACTCTACTAATTTGAACTCATCCAGTCAAGGATCAAGTAGGACTTCATTTGGTTGTAATGTAGGATGTGGGACGAGTATGATACAATTTGGATAATACACACTTCCCTAAGCACTTGAATACATAACAATAACCCTTCAACCCCACATTTGTATTGAACCAAACCCCGACCTTCACAACATAAACACAACAAGCTCCCAATGTCTTTAAGCACAAAATAAGCAAGTGTTACCACTAGCAAGTAATAATTTTTTTTATAATATATACAGACACCAACTCTTTTTCTAAGTTCTGATTTTTTTTCTTCAATTCCATACAACTGGCTCTTACTTTTTCTTTCTTTCAAAATGATGCACCTCTCTGCCTTTCTTCTAGTTCAATTCAAAAATCCAACCATATCTCCGCTTAGCTTTTAACAATCTCACAACAACTACAAGTGCTCAAGAGAGTTAAAGTTTCAAATAGATAGTCAATTCAAACAAACGGGTCAGGCTTGTAGTGTGGTTGCCAAAGAAAATAGGATTACATGCTCAAAGGGGATAACTATGATACATACAATTAGGTGGGTAATAAGTATATATTTGGCTCAACAACAAAAAATCCTCTATCACTTCCTAAACTGAACAAGACTGATATTTCGCTTTGCAAACACACGGGGCAAGTTCTAGATATCAACTGACATGCACATAATATCACAAAAATCTCACAAACACATTGGCACATAACTCACTCAGGACCGGATCTATCCTGACTCTCTAGTCAAAGCAGTTAAGTAAAGTCAAAATCAAACAATTTAAGCCACTTACACACGAGTCAAGAAACGAGCCTAAGCGTCACACTAAGGCACTCACCGCTCTCAAGTCACAGCAAAGTCAAGACAAGTTATCTCCACTTAGCATTATAGCACAAGACCTCTTTATTCCTATCAAAATAAAAACTAACTACACCTGATTTAAGCAAAAACTCTTGAAAAACAACCGTGGCACAAAGAAAAACCAAGGGGGAATTTTTACACTATCTAAGAAAAATAAAATAAGAGACATATTTTTGGATTTTTAAAACTTTTTTTCGCATTTTATTTCATTCGACTTCAAATCTCTCAAGAAGACAGTCAAGGAAAAATATTATTGGGAAGAATCGAAGCTAAACAATTACTAACTATTACATGCCAACTAGAAACTAGAGTTAAGATTATTATAGGCCAAATATTGTCTAATGAAAGCAAGAAGTATATCAAAACAACACCAAATGGCAAAGTCAAAACAAACAAGTACACACAAATGAGAGCACCCTACCCCATACTTAAGAAATTGCATTGTCCCCAATGCAAAGCAATTAGTACAAGAGTGAAATAAGGGGACTCCCTGAGGCCCTCGGCCTAATCATCAGCACCCTCGAAGGTGCGCATATACTTCTCATCATCAGATGACATAAATTTCACATCCTCGTCAGGTAGTAGCCCATCTCCCTTAGCCAGACCCAATACCTGATGTGTGATAGCAGAGTGGGGATGGTCCTACTGCAGCTCAGCTAAGTCCACCTCCCACCTTTAGCGCGAAGGCGCATATCAGCGAACATCATCTGCAATGTATCCTCAACACCAAAAATCCTCTAGTTCATGGTATCATCAGCAGTAGGAGGGTCAATCACGGACGTAACATCAAAGGCCTTAATAGGCCGCGATACCGGAATCACCCGATCATAGTGAGGCTCCTCATCCATGTGATGCGTCCTCAACATCCAAGTGATCATAATCGGGGTAAAATAGTAGGCGGGCCCTAAAAGGTCACACTCTAGCCATGTGCTCTAGCATGATCTTCCCGAGGTCAAACTCTATTCGGGTCAGGAAAGCATAGATCAGACAAACCTTCACCCTCGATACATCAGTCTCACTCTGAGTCGACATAATCTTGGCGTTGATCAAATGCAGAAGAACCTTGGGCAGATGTTAGAATGTGACCTTCTTCATGTCCTTATGACATTCATTGGTATCCCTCGTCCGAGTAGCAATAGAATTGACCCCACATAACCGACGACAAATATCCTGTAGTCAGGCCAACCAAGAAACTTTTGGAACAACCTGTGAGAGTGCTTTGTGAATCCCCCAACTTGGTTGATCACCCGAGAAGAAAAGGAGATCATTTTGCCTCGCACCTCAATTCAAGATAACAAGTTATTATCAAGAGGCATATCCTCACAACTCATCAATAAAGTGCCTAAGGAGATGATATTAATAAAATGCGGATAAGTGTTCAACATGTAAAGCATGCCTACAGCTAAATCAATTATATCAAACAAGTTCATGTAGTATCAAAGTGATTAAGTATGTTTTATATTAAGCATGTCATAAAAATTAGGCATATTAGAAGCCTAAGGTCTAATTCGGTCATAAACCATACGTAGCACTCGTGAACACGCTCGTCACCTCGCGTGCACGTTGCTTTTCACCTAACACAATTATGCATAATAAGGCCAAATCCTAAGAGGTATTTCTCTACACAAGGTTAGGCAAGATACCTCAATAAACCCAAATCAATCCTCTAAAATAGCCTTTCCTTACAAATCTCATCCGTCCCGCTCGAATTTAGCCAAATATAACCCAATAACATCAAATAATGTTATAGGAATTAATTCCAAACAATAAAGTCTCAATCTTTACCCAATTCCTAAAAAGTTAACAAAAGCCAACCCTGGGCCCACATGGTCAAAACCCGAGTCAAGGGGTAGATCCCAGCTACCCATAACCCCACGAGTCCAAATATGTGATTGGATTCCAAAATCGAGTCCAGATTGGCTCTAAAATCCCCAATTATTTTTTTTTATTTTTTAAAACATAGTCAAAACCCTCCAAAACTCTTCTTCCAAAATCCATGATTTAGGTGTAAAAATCCATGGAAAATCAAGATATAATATTAAAATTCAAGTGAAAATCAAGATATAATATTAAAATTCAAGTGAAAATCACTTACCCACTTTCTTTGTATGTAAATCCTCTTAAAACATTGTCCCTCTCCAAGTCTAGGGTTCAAACTATGAGAAAATGGGTATAGGTTTTAAAATGTCTCTAATAATATCAGCTGCGGATCTTGCATTTGCGATAGGGGTTCACAAATAGGAACCTCATAATTGCGAAGAAGGGCCCACAAAATCGAACAGGGCCCTTAAGCTGTTGCCTTCGCAAATGTGCCCAGGGAGCTCGCAGATGCGACCAAGCATCGTAAATGCAATTGTCGCAATTGCGACACCAGCTTAGCCAATGCAAAGCTGGCCTATTGAGCCAAATATCACAAATGCGATTAGGAGTCCGCAAATGTGAGTAGACGATCGCAAATGCGAGGTCTTCAACACCAGAAAATCTGAAACTTCTCCAAAATCATCTTAAACTCATCCAAAACTCACCGAGTCCCTCAGGCCCCATACTAAATACTCACACAAGTATATAAATCCCATACGAACTCGCTTGAAAGCTCAAAACATTAAAATAACATCCAAAACCATAAATCGACCACCAAAACACATCATGCAAATCTTAAAATTCAAGAACTTCAATATTCACAACCAAGCGTCTGATTCCTACCAAACCAATTCGGAATAAGACCAAACTTTTCAGACAAGTTCCAAATGACAAAACAGACCTATTCCAAGTCCCAGAACAACTATCCGAACCCGATATCCTCAAAGTCAGCCCATGGTCAAACTTATGAAATTTGTAAACCTTCAAATTGTCAGCATTCAACAAAAAGAGTCAACCACCCCCGCAAGTCACAAAATAATAACTAATCACATGGGAAGCATCAAATGAGGAAAAAAGGCTCAAATACACAAAACAACAGGCCATGTTGTTACATTCTCCCTCTATTAAACAAACATTCATCCTCGAACGAGTTAAGAACTATACCTGAAGTGGATATCATGCTCGGTCTCCCAAGTTGCCTCCTCGACTGGTTGAACCCTCCACTACACATTCACCCACACAATATCTTTAGACCTGAGCTTCCGAACCTACCGATCCAAAATGGCCACTGACTCCTCCTCATAAGCAAGATTTCTATCCAACTACATTGCACTGAAGTCCAAAACATGGGACTTATCTTCATGATACTTCCAAAGCATAGAAATATAGAATATCGGAAGAACTCCTGAAAGACTAGGAGGCAAAGCAAGCCTATAAAAACCTCATCAAATCTCTCCAAATCTCAAAATGACCAATAAACCTCGGCTCAACTTTCCCTTTCCCCCAAATTTCATCACACCCTTCATGGGCGACACTCTAAGAAGAACTTTCTTGCCTCCATGAAAGCCACGTCAGGAACCTTCTGGTTCGCATAACTCTTCTGCCTAGACTGAGTATATGAAACCTCTCCTGAATCAACTTCACCTTCTCCAAAGCATCACGGATCAAGTCTTTGCCCAATAACCTAGCCTCGCTGGGCTAGCAAAACCAACCGAAGAATGGCACCGTCTCCCATATAAGGCCTCATACGAAGCCATCTGAATACTCTACTTGTAGTTGTTGTTGTAGGCAAACTCCGCTAAAGTTAGAAACTAGTCGCACTGGCCTCCGAAATCAATAATGCATGCCCTCAACATATCCTCCAAGATCTGAATGGTCCGCTCAGACTGCCCGTCCGTCTAAGGGTGAAATACAGTACTCAACTCAACATGCGTGCCCAACTCACGTTGAACCGCCCTCCAAAAGTGCGAAGTGAACTGAGTGTCGCGGTCTAAGATGATAGAAACAGGTACACCATGCAAGCGAACAATCTCTCTGGTATAGATCCTAGCTAACTGCTCTGAAGTGTAGGAAGTCATGATCGGAGTGAAATGCGCCGACTTGGTCAATCGATCCACAATGACCAAAATGGCATCAAACTTCTTCAAGGTCCATGGCAACCCTACCACAAAGTCCATGGTAATGTGCTCCCACTTCCACTCCAGTATATCAATCCTCTGAAGCAAGCCACCCAATTTTTTATGCTCATACTTGACCTTTTGGTAATTCAAACACTAGAAACATGTCCAATAATGTCCTTATTCGTCTTCTCCACTAATAGTGCTGCTTCAAGTCACGATACATCTTCGTAGCACCTGGATGAATAGAATATCGTATACTATGAGTCTCCTCACGGATCAAAACTCTCAAGCCATCTATATTAGGAACACAAACTCAACCCTGAAGCTGTAATAGCCCATTATCATCAATAGTGACCTCCTTAGCATCACCGTGCTGCACCGTGTCCTTAAGGAAAAGTAAGTGGGGATCATCATACTGGCGAGCCTTAATGCGCTCAAACAAGGACAGATACAACATAATCAAGGACTCTTCTCGACTCTGAAATATACAATCTCACCAACCTATTAGCCAACGCCTGAACATCCATTGCAAAAGACCTCTCCCCAACTAGAATGAAATCTCGGCTTCCCATACTCTCCGCCTTCCTACTCAATGCGTCTGCAACCATATTGGCCAACCCCAGATGATAGAGAGTAGTGATATCATATTTCAACAGCTCCAACCATCTCCGCTGCCTTAAATTAAAATCTTTCTATTTAAATAGATACTGGAGACTCGGATGGTCTGTATATACCTCACAAGACACGCCATGTAAGTAATGCTTCCAAATCATGATCGCGAGTACAATAACTGCTAACTCCAAATCATGCACTAGATAGTTCTTCTCATAGGGCTTCAACTGACGCGAATCATAGGCAATCACCCTACCATCCTCCATCAATATACACCTGAGACCAATACGTGAATCATCACATTAAACTGTATATGATCCCAATCTCGAAGGCAAAATCAAAACTGGAGCTGTGTCAAGGCAGTCTTGACCTTCTGAAAACTCTCCTCACACTCGTTCGATGACCTGAACAGAGCATCCTTATTAGTCAAATTAGTCAATAGAGCTGCACTTGGATGAAAACCCTTCCACAAAGTAGCGATAATACCCAGCCAAACCTAGAAAACTCCTGATCTCTGTGGCTATAGAAGGTCTGGGCCAACTTTGAACTGCCTCAATCTTCTTCGGATCCACCTTAATCCCTTCAGTGGACACCACATGGCCAAGATTTCCATAGAATCCAACTAGAACTAAGAGTTAGAGAACTTGACATATAACTTCTTCTCCCTCAAAACCTGGAGCACCGTCCTCAAATGCTGCTTGTCTTCCTCCCTACTATGGGAGTAAACTAGTATATCATCAATGAACGCAATGACAAAAGAGTTAAGATAAGGCTGGAACACATTGTTCATCAAATGCATGAATGTCGCTGCGGCATTTGTCAAGCCAAATGACATCACAAAAAACTCATAATGCCCATAACGAGTCCTGAAATCCGTCTTAGGAGTGTTCGAAGCCCTGATCTTTAGCTGATAGTAACTCGATCTTAAGTCAATCTTGGAGAATACCGTAGCACCCTGTAGCTGATCAAACAAATCATCAATGGGTGATAGTGGATACTTATTCTTGATGGTAACCTTGTTCAATTGCCTGTAGTCAATGCACATCCTCATGGAACCATCTTTCTTCTTCACAAATAATACTGGTGCACCCCAAGGTAAAACACTTGGCTTGATGAAACCATTATCCAACAATTCCTGCAACTGCTCCTTTAATTCCTTCAACTCTGCTAGAATCATGCGATACTGTGGAATAGATATAGGTTGAGTGCCCCATGCTAAGTAAATACCAAAATCAATATATCTAACGGGTGGCATGCCCGGTAGGTCTACATGAAACACATTTGGAAACTCTCTCACTACGCGGACTGAATCAATCATAAAATCATAAACATTGATATCTGTAACAAAGGCCAGGTATGCTAAGCACGCCTTCTCAACCATCCATTGAGCCTTTAGAAAAGAAACTACCCTACTAGGAATATGACCCAAGGAACCTCTCCATTCCAACCTCAGCAACACCAAAATGGCCAATATCACGGTCTTAGCGTGACAATCAAGAATTGTACGGTACAGAGATAACCAATCCATACCCAAAATCACATCAAATCTACCATATTAAGTAATAGAAGATCAACCCTAGTCTCATAGACACCAATAGAAACCACGCAATAATAGTAGATACGATCCACCATAATAAAATCCCCAACAGGTTTAGACACATAAACAAGTGTAGCAAAAGAATCACGAGACATATCCAAATATGAAGCAATGTAGGATGACCCATATGAATAAGTAGAACCCAGGTCAAATAAAACTGAATCATCTCTATGACAGAAAAGAACAATACTTGTAATGACTACATGTGATGCGACTGCCTCAGTCCTACTAGGAAAAGCATCACAACGAGCCCGGCCTTCCCCTCTAGGATGACCTCTACCCACTTGTCCCCCAACTCTAGCTAGCTGTGCAGGCAGTGTAGCATCTGGTGTGGGAATCATAGCCTGAGTACCCTGCTGAGGTCTACCCATCTGAAGTCTGGGACAATCTCTCACAATGTGCCTAGTATCAACACACTCAAAATTACCTCTCTACTGGCATGGCTGCTGGAATTGAGTTTGCCTTAGAATGACTGGAATAACCGCTATAGGAAACCCATGCAGGAGGTGTACTGAAGGATGATTGTCCAATACGAGTGCTTTGAAATCCATGGCTAGCTAGAGCACTATGTGAAACTTGAAGTGTGGACTGAACTGGTTGACTAACAAAGCCTCTACCATGTCGAGCCTTAGTTACAGAGCAAAAGCCACTAAATCCTTTAAAACTACAAGGCTTCTTAGCCTCCCTATCGTCCCTCTCCTACCCACAGATACGCTCTAACCTCCTAGCCATCTCCACAACCTGATGGAATACAATCTTAGTCTCTATCTCCCATTCCATCCCAAATCTAAGGCTATAGGTGTGTCCTTCAACAAATCTACGGACTCTCTCTCTCTCTCTCTCTGTAGAAACCAAAGAAGCTACATGGAAGGATAACGTTGTAAAGCTCATAGCATACTTACTCACAGTCATACTCTTCTGGCATAAATGCTCAAACTCACTACGCAACTCATCCCTACAAGTATGTGGGATAAACTCTCCCAAGAAAAGATTTGAGAACTAGGATAATGTAAGTGGTGCTACGCCAACTAGCCTACTCACCTCGTAAGTCATCCACCATCTGTATTTTGGCACCATCAACTGAAAAGTAGTAAAGTCGAACTTGCTCGACTCCACCAAACCCAAAGTACGCAAAATGCAATGACACTGGTCTAAGAAACCCTGTGCATCCTCAGAAGCCCCACCACTGAACTAGGGAGGACGAAGTCTCTGAAACCTCTCTGACCTTTTCTGCTCCTTAGCAGACATGACTGGCCCTACCTCAGGCTGAACTGCTACTGGATGCACTATTAGAACACCCGGTGTCTGGCAAACATGAGCCCTCTGCTCTGGTGCGTGGGCTGTAGGAGTCCGGATGCCTCCCCAACCTGTGAAGTAGCTATTGCTGGAATCAACCCTTCATGGGCCAAACTCCCAAACATACTCACGGAGTAGGCAGAGTCTCTTGAAGCCCTAGTGTAGCAATAGGCCCTTCAGGTGTCTGAGCGGATCCCACCTGCTCAACATGATCAGGCTTCTGCTTCTTAATTGGATCTACTGATGGCTCCACAACTACTACCCTAGCAGGGGCTCTAGCTGCGATGCGTGCTCTACCACGGCCCCTACCTCAGCCCCGGCCTCTCATAGCTCTAACAGGGGGCACTGATGCCTGGTCAGCTGATCTCGAAGAACATGTCCTCACCATATGTGAGAGAATAGAAGAGTAAAGATTCAAACTTGGGAGTAAACAAATCCGCATGATAAAGAATGAAAGAAAGTGAAGTTTCCTAATATTTCGATAGCCTCTCGAAGATAAGTACACGTGTCTTTGTACCGATCCATAAGACTCTAGTAAACTTGCTCATGAATTCTAGAACCTATGAACCTAGGACTTTGATACCAACTTGTCACGACCCAAATCCCACCAAATGGGTCGTGATGGCATCTAACCTTGAAGAAACTTGTCACGACCCAAATCCCACCCAACGGGTCGTGATGGCATCTAACCTTGAAAACATTTAATTCATCAAAATATGATATGATAAGATTGAATTACCATAACAGTAGAAATGGTGATAACATAAGCCAAACATAGCAATACACACTGTAACTTTCCAAAATGAGGTAGTATAGAGACATGAGCTCTAAACATAATACATAGCAAGACTTAGTAAGTACAATACAATTTGAAAGTACATACAAATGTATAAAAATAAGAGAAGGGGACTCCAAGGGTCTGCAACGTCCATGCAACACTACCTTGAATCTTCTCGATCTATCACAAGCTCATTCACGAGGTTCGCCACCTCCAGCACCCGGATCTGAAAAAAATATGCAAACGTGTAGTATGAGTATTCCACAATTAGTACCCAGTACATATTTAGACTAACCTCAGTGAAGTAGTAACGAGGTTCAAGTGATGTGATAAACACTAGTCAAAGAACCGGTGCAATATATATCAAAAACTAGCAATGAGAATATATATGACAGAGTACAATACCAACAATCTCG
>AWOL01S0014923.1:38292-55497 GCA_000715115.1 Nicotiana otophora | reverse complement strand
TTCGGACCCGCTCTTGCTACCATCATCATCATCATCGCCATCAGAAGCCAAGGCTTCAGCTTCAGCTTCGAGCTCTTTAGCCTTTTTTTATCTCTTCAGCAAGGTCGAAACCTCGAGCGTGTATCTCCTCGAGGGTCTCCCTCCAAGACCGACACTTAGCAAGTTCGGCAACCCAATGTGCTCGAGTGTCGGCAGTATCCGCCGCCTCTCGTGCCTCCATCTGGGCAGCCTCGACATCAGCCCGATACACGATAATAGACTTGTCCGCCATGACTTTCGACGACTCAACCTCTGCCTTGGCCTCAGCAAGTCGTGTTTCAAGCTCTTCGATCCTCTTAGCCTGAGCCGAACCCTTTTGCTTGACGCTTCAAAGCTGAACATCGGCCGATAATAATTTGGCCAAGATGGTTTCTTTTTCCGTAGCCAGGCGGTCGATAGTCTCCTTCCACTGGATACATTCAGCCTTGATTTGATCGACTTCTTCCCAAAGTAACCCGATCTTTTCAACCTTTTGTTGCAGCTGAGATAACGAAGGGTTAACTTCCACAGTTGAGTCAAACCCATACTCTAACAGAATGAGGCTCACCTGCTTATCTAGTTCGGCCTCTTCTTCACGAGCCTTAGCCAAATCTGCTTGGAGGTCCTTTATAGCCTCGTCCTTTTGGCTGCAAAGAAGCCGCAGGGCATCTCTCTCCCCCGAGACCTTCTGAAGATCGACCTCACACTGGCTGAGGTCGACTCGAAGCTTGCTAATGGCCTGTACAATAGGGGAAAAAACACAAGTCAAATTTGGAAAAGAACGAAGAAATCAAGTACAGTAAAATCATTACCCGAGAAATGAAACGTTGGGCCTCTTCTAGGAGGTGAGAAGCGTCACCAATGTCGGAGGCATCATCGACTCCAGTAAAGCAATCCTGAAAAGGGTCCCCTACACTAGAGCCTCCACCTATATCGAGGGTCTTCAATTCTCGATCTTCCTTTAACGCCTTCTCAGAAAAGGTTGGAAGAGAAGGCAAATGACCCACTGTCATGGTCCCAAGCAAATCGCTCGGGACGCTCTGATCGAGACTCAGGATACCGGAAACGACCCCGACCGGTATAGCCGCCATCGGCTCAGAAGCTCTCGCGACCTCGATAGCTCTCGCAGATTAGATCACCAAAGCCGAAGCATCATCATCTTCTTCTTCTACTCTCAGTCGTTGGACCGAGTCCATTGGAAAAACAATTTCCTTCCTCCTCACCCTTCGAGTTTTGGGCTTGGGGTCCTCTGACCGAGAGATAGCTTTTCGCTTCTTATCTTTCCCTGGTTCCGGGACCAGGGACTTGGTTCCTTCCTCACCACTCGAAGGCCTCAAAACGGCATCCTTGGACCTGCATGAAAGGAAATCGGTAATGAATGGAGCATAAAACAATATTTCAAAGAACACGAGAAGTAACCCCTACTATGATTCTTGGCCTCCCATCTACCTTTCGCCAAATCACGCCAAGCGCGTTCGGCATAAGAGGAAGTCGAGACTAACTTCCGAACCCAATCCTCGAGGCCGGGTAACCCTTGTGGCATCCAAGAGGCAGCTGTATATCAGAGAAAGACATCAGATAAAATCGGAAAAAGATACGAAAAGCAACGTCTTATGAAAATCACTTACGGTCGAAATTCCATTCCTTGGGGAACGACATCTTCTTTTCCGAAATGAGGTCATGGGTCCTCACTCGGATATAACGACCCATCCAACCCTGATCCTTATCTTTGTTGATGCTCGACATCAAAGACTTCGATGCCCGACGATGAAGCCTGATTAGTTCTCGAAAGATTTGAGGTTGATACAATCGTATGAGGTGATTCAGGGAAAAATCCAACCCCCCTGCCTTGTTGGAGAAGAAACGAAGTAAGGTTACTATATGCCATAGAAAGGGATGAATTTGACCAAGGGTGACATGATATCTTTTGTAAAAATCAATGATCACCAGGTCGACGGGACCCAACGTGAAGAGGTAAGTGTAAACACTTAAAAGCCCATCCACATGAGTGATGACGCTCTCTTCGGGAGAGGGAATCTGCAACACAACCTCGGAACCCCAGTTGCCGTCTTTCCTCACAGCCTCGAGATTACCCTCCGTTATCGAGAACATGTATATCAACACATGCTCACATCGACCCGAAACATATGAAGGATTCTCGACCTTAAAATCGATCTTCAGAGTACACGGGCCGGGAACATACTCATAGGTAGGCGGCTGCACCGGCACCTTGTCGCCGAACGACCGTGAAGAAGAAGCTTTCTCCTTCTGAGGTACAGTTTTCGAAGTTTTGGCCATTAATATGAGAGAAAGAAAGGCAAAGGAAGATGAAAAGTTGATGATACCAAACACTGGTGTAGATGGCTCCGCAAGCGGAGAAATAGAGAGAGAGGGTAAGAAAATTTGGAAGAGTGAAGACGTAAAGTGGTAAATGTTAGATGGAGGGGTTATTTATAGGCTTACATCATGACGGTTCAGTATCAGCAGTGGCCGACCACTATCTGACATGCATTAAATACCTTGAAAGACTAAATCGATGGGACAGTTTTCACATACGTCATGATCGAGCCCTGTGAAAACGTCAGCTTATAACCCGATCTAACCGTCGAAAAGCATATCGATTCTCACCACATCCTTCCTGAAAAACGAGGGGACTATCTATATACGGTCGAAATAGATTTCGGCCTTCCTACTTCGATCGAGTCCGAATGGTAAGCAACCGGAGTGGGATTTTGGGATGGGTCCCGAAGACAGTACAAACAAGCCTCAAGTTCCAAAGACTTATCGGGGAGTCGGCTCGATACTATTATCGAGCCCACGACCAAGTCGATCCGCAAGGCAACGTGAGGGTGGTCGGAAATGTGCTACACCCACCCCGAAGGTCAAACTCAAGCCAAAGCCGAGGGCTCGACCCAATAACGAGTTCGAGCCAGTATCGAACTCGCGGACAAGAGTCGTTGCAACCACACTAAGGGAGAGAATCTTGGCGGGAATCGAGGAAGAGACAATTCATCATGGGTTCTCCACTATATATTTTTTTTTATTGTGAATAAAGTAGGATCCCTCTACTATAAAAGGGGAATCCTTGTAAGCATAAGATCATCTTACACACTGTAACAAAAGATCACTTCGTATATTGAATGATATCCCCTTGTGCTCATTTTACTTTATCTTACTCATTCTTCTTGCTCACTATTCTCATTCTCATAGTCAAGAACGTAAATATTACGATTTCTCTATACGGTTTGTATCAAATTATATTACATATCTTTAGAACCATATTCAAATTTAACTTCATCTGATTTTCCCGGTAAATAGTACCAAACATACCCAAAGTATTAAAAAGGAACAAAAGAAGAATCTGCACCGGAGAAAAAGAAGAAAAAATCAGCGAAAACGTGTAAAAAAAAAAACAAATCTCTAAGTGAAACCAAAGTAAAAGTCAGCAAACTCGAGCTACTTGGGAATCGAATCCAATTCAGGATAGCGGCGGAAATATGGATTAAAAAAAATAGTTATTCGCTCATATTATTTATTAAAAATTAGTTGAATAATGAATTTTTTAAAAATAGATCAAATATGAATATGAATCATATTATCTACTTAGAAAATAAATAAACATTAGATAACTAATGCGTTTAACTTTTACAAGTATAAAGCTTCAAATTGGGGATTCTTCAAGTTTGAGAGACTAAGAATTTTTCCAAAAATGATCATTTCATTTCAAGAAGCCATGGATAATATGGATATCCATATTATCCGTCAGTTAACCTATTTTTTATTTTTATTAAATATGAATCGAGTCGGATCGGATAATTAATCTATTTTTGCATTATCCTTTTTCGACTCGTAATATATCCTACCCGACCCTACCGATTGCCACTAGTTAAAGAGCAACTTTTACCGCAATAAAAGTAATGTTAGACGGAGGGGAGTAATTGGTAGATAGCACTATCTCACGGATTAGACGTTCTTCACATGCTTTATCTATGTTTCCTGATCATCTATCACAAGTCAAATAAAGTGAAAAAATACACCCACACAGCAAGTTGGACAACAAGTTAACACTAGAAAATAGTTTACCAGTGTACCTTCTTCTCTAAATTAAAAAAGAGAGTACAACAACAATAACAACCCATTTTAATCTCACTAGTGGGGTCTGGGGAGGGTAGTGTATACGCAGACCTTACTCCTACCCTTGGATAGAGAGTCTGTTTCCAAATGACCCTCAGCATCCTTCCCTCCAAGAACTCCCCACCTTGCTCTTGGGGTGACTCGAACTCACAACCTCTTGGTTGGAAGTGGAGGGTGCTTACCATCAGAGCAACCCACCTTGTCAAAAAATTAAAAAAGAGAGTAAAAGAACAATAAAAGAAGGGAAAATTGTCAAATATATCCCTCTATTTTTAAATATTATTTATATTTGTCCTCCGTTATATTTTGGAAATAAAAATACCACTATTGTTACAATTGTTATCAAATATACCCATGTTTCTAAAGGAGGTTCATTGTGTCAATGACTCTGAGATTAAAATTCCACGTGGGTTGACATTTGGGTGAGGTGGATGCCACGCCACATGCCACCTCACCGGGCTAACCTTATTTTATCCTTTTCCCCGGTAGGACAATACATTCTCTAGTTCTTCCCATTTTTTCTTTTTTAGAATAGTTTACTGATGTGGGAAAACGTAGTTGAAGGAAAACTAAAATCACCATTGGACTATTTGGAAAAACTTGAAGAGCACCCAAATGGGTTGTAGTGAATCCGTGATTGCTTAAATCTGTCTATGCCATGGACCCATCTTCTCCAACTTGATGCAATCCTTCAAGCTAAATGAAGCTCCCAAAAGTCACGCTCTAACTCGCACTACGAGAAGGGTCTAAAGAACCATACTTTTCTGATCAATTCATATGAACACACAGATTCACTTAAAATTCTAACATATAACATTTGCAAGATTGAATATTTTGATAAACTAAGATAATATGTGCACTTCAAATGAGGAATTCTCTTAGTTGGGAACATGAATCCTACCCAACATATGGAGATTTCACCGTTCTTTCATTGTTTACCTCATTCTTTTTCACAGTCAAATTTTTGGGCGATATATCTGATTTTCGGGTACTTTAATTTTTAAAATTTATTTTGGTAGCTTTTATGAAATCAGCTCATATGATTCATCTTGAAACTTTTTCATATTTGGGATTTTTTGGATTTTAGATGAGTTTTTGTTAGTTTTGCTGATTCTTTAATGGATGGATCCCAATGTCACTTAGGGGAATGGGTAAAATAATTAAGGTTAGTGTGGTGAGGTGGCAGCTACATGTCATCCACCTCACCTAAATATCAGTTCATGCCTGAGTCATTGCCACAGTAGATCTCTGTTTGAGATAGGGGCATATTTGATAAGAATTGTAACGGCAAGAGTATTTTTGCTCCTAGAGTATCACGGAGGTTAAATATAAATAATATTTAAAAGTAGAAGGGTATATCTAGCCCTTCTCCCATAAAAGAAATATACAGTCAAATTTCTCTATAACAGTCTCGTTTATTCCAATTTTTTTGACTGTTATAGTGAAGTATTGTTATAGAAGACATATATTATAACATAATATAAAAATCGGTTCGAAAAGAACATGACTTTTATAATAAATGACTGTTATATATGAATGTTGTTATAAAGAGGTATGTAATGTACATGTAAAGTTTCTAACTAAAAGTCGTTCATAAAATGAATGCATTAACACCAAGAAATTGTTTACAACTTCACCTTCTACCCTAAGTTAGAAGAGGGCAAAAAAGAATTAATATTAGATGAGATTTCAAGGTTGAAAATACTTAGTTCCACATTTGCATTTCCATGATAGGAGATAATAGCCTTCATCTTCTCTAGTGTATAATGTATTTAACGCTTTGCTAACTTTCCCAGAAGAAGTAATATGTGGAGGAATGACAAGTACAGCCATGCAAGGTCTGCAGCCTTTGCACCTATTTACACACTTTGGTGGACTTGATCCCAACATCACCATTCTCATTTGCTTCCTTTCTCCACTTCTCCCTATAAACAACAATTTCAATTTTTTCAGATAAGCTCACTACTAAACAAACAGGAATTAGCGATGGATAAATTCTATAGCTAAACAAAATAATTTGTTGCTAATATGATTTAGTGACAAATTAGCGACGGAATATCAAAAGATTCTGTTAACTGCGAGCGATTTAACGATAATTTAGCGATGACGTTCGTAGCTAATTCCAATTTTTGTTTTTTTAGTAGTGGCTCAACTGAAAGGAAAACAACAATTAAACATTTTCAACTCAATATCGAACTAAATTATTTTATGTCCATGCGAAGTAATGGATACTATAGTTTTTTTTTTGGAGGGGGGTTGAGTTTCTCCTTGACAATCAAACGGGTCCTAATCCTTAGAATCGGATTTAGAATTTTAAGTTAGTGAATGTAGAGTTCACTACATCCACTATCATGTTGTTGCAGTGGGATTCATTTTGTATAAATATATACTTTATTCTAAAAGATTTAGATATATAGTTCAAATAGAAAACAGACGTTTCCTGAATAATACTATAAGAAAATACTACTCACTTAATTAATAAGCAATATGGAGCTTTCTAAGTACCTGTCATGAGACTAGTAGATAAAGAAGGTTAAGGGATAAATACCTTTTTCAAAAAATTGAAAGAAAGAGTGAGAAGAAGATAATGATGGGTTTCTCCTTAGGTTCATGTTTTTTTTCACCCTCTCTATTGTTTTACCTGATATAGAAGGAAGGAATGTGAGTGAATAGATGAACATCAAAATGACAGCAAATTTTAGTCCTTTTGAGTTGGACATATTAGTGGTTGAGGCCATCACCAATCTTTCACAACATGAAAAATCAAACTCCCTTTCACACCAAAGTGTGTTTTTGAGTGTTGGGGAGAATTTAGTAGTGTCTCACTCTGTATATCAATATAGTTCTACTTGTGGTTGTTTCTAAAAACACAAAAATAGAGCTTTATTAACTAGAAACGGGCCCAACACGTACATAGGTGTGTCACACAACAATCAATGAAACGGGTGAAAATCAAGATTCAAATTCTAAAAAAGGAAAAAAAATATTTGCTTAAATTTTGATCGATAGATGTGCTGGTGAAATGTATAGGTGTATGTAAGATTGGTCGGGCACTAAGAGTGAACCCTAACATGAGGGACGGATTCGAAATTTAAATATTATGGGTTCAGCTTTTAAAATTCTTAATATTGAACCTGTAATATTTTTAAAGTTATGGATGCATACCCACTTGTTGTTGTAATTTATGCACCGCGTCAAAAATTATGGGTTCAATTGAACCCGTCGGAATTACGCTACATCCGTCCCTACTAGGCTACTAACATGTACCGATGTGTTATTTAGCTGTCAATAATGTGGATAAAAATTATGAAAAATCAGGATTTAAATTTCAACAGCGACAAAAAAAAACTTAATGGTTTCTTGTCATTTGTCTAATATTTAGCTGACAGAGTTATTTAGTATTTGTGTTAATGGAATACAATAGACATCAAATAATAATCGAGGGATATACAAACTAACCGAAATTATTATAAAATAAAAATAAAAAGAAGGGGCCATCACAAAGAAACTTTGATTTCCGAATTGAGAAAACAGTAGTGCTGACTCCATTAATTTTCAGTGTGAATGACAGTAGTGACAAATTGAAGCAACAGGTTCTCAAATAATTGAAGTACTAAAACCACTTTTTTCAAATAGAATTGTCCAATCCTCACTTGGATTCTTGTATCTTTCCTTTGATTGATGTCTTCTTTTTCTCTTTGCTATTTCTTTACCATACAAGGACATGACATTTGACTAAAGATAGCAAAATTGAGCTATTTTTACAACTGGCTATTGGAGTATGATGTAAGATTACAATATAACTGTACAGTTGTTTTTTTCTAGCCTTTATAAAAGCATACAGTTCTAAACAGTAGTTTTGAATGTTGTCTCTATTTTTGTAATTTTGTTTTATGATTACTAAAAATATTGCATGTAACTATTGCAGGCTTTCAGAAGATGCCTGCTCATTTTACCAAATGCTAGAAATATTCCAACATTGCTTAATAGTCACATGACATATCAATGGTTCTCCTATTGTACGTCAAATAGAAAAGCATTTGGCTGCAATGTTGGAGACAAGGGATTTTAGATACCCTTACACATTTTAAGTTCTTTTTACCCATTCAATATTTCGGGTTTATTTGAGTTATGATAATTGAATTTACTCAATATAAAATAAAGTCATAAAGTTAATTTGAGTTATGATAATTGAATTTACTCAATATAAAATAAAGTCATAAAATTATCTTTTTCACATTAAAATAAAAGAAAAGAGTTAAATACAACCATGTACTATGAGAAAAAGTTTATATATACTCCTCGTTATACATTAGGCTCAAATATACTCCTGCCGTAATATGATTGGTTCAAATATATCTCACTTTCGCTAAATTTGTCTAAGGTGGACCTTCGTCCTATGTGGCATTGACATTTGATGACGCCTTCCCTCTATTTATTTTTTTTACCACTAAAATTTTCTTTCCTTCCACCACCATTGCACCATAACCGTCACCATGAAAAATATTGAATTTTCAGCTAGTCAACTTAGACCCGATGGCGTAGGCAGAAATTTTGCTAAGGGAGTTCAGAAAAAGAAAAAGTTAAAAAAAGACTGGCTAGTGAGAATTGAACTCGCGACCTTACAAAAGGTTTTTAACCCCCCTTGACCACTGAGTTATGCTTTTGGTTTGTCTTAAAGGGATTCAAAATATAAAATATAAAGGTATAACACGAATTTTGCCTTGTATGTACAGTGTAATTTTCCCCCGAAACCCCCATTCCGCTCCCCTAAATACGCCCCTGCTCACACCAAATCGAAGTATCTAAACAGTACGAGACTGAATGCTGCCCACCTGCAAATGCTTTGAGCACCTGGGTCCGCAAAAATATACTTCAGTTAGTCACCCCAATATCATGAACTAGTAGAACATAAAGAGATTATCTAGTTTCTCAAGGAAGAGAACTTAACTTGAAATTCGAGAAGCTTCGGATTGTATTAAATCCAATGCGAGCGATGAGAGGAGAAACAAACATATATAAATGACTAAAGTTTGAAATATAATATTGTTTATGGTGGCGGTAATGGTGGCAATGGTGGTGGAGGGGAAGAAAATTTTAGTGGTGGAAAAAAAATAGAAGGAAAGATAAAATGGGTTAGGGGCACTGAACTTGCATGCCACGTGGCATCCACCTCATCAAGTGACAGTGCCATATAGGATTAGATATCCACCTTGGACAAACTTAATGGAAGCAGAGGCGGACCTACATTGTGGGTTGAGTGATCACGGGACCCCGTTAGCCTCGGCAAAAATATTGTATATATATGTTATATATATCTGTCCATATATATGGGACCCCTTAAATATTTAAGATGTGTCCCCGAATACAAAAAGGCAGATGGAGAAGTGATTGCATTGGGCATTTAAGTTCGCTTCTAGTCTAGATGACGTGGGTTCGAAACCCCTCTTCGGCCTTTTTTTAGACTTAATAGCAAATTGCTTTAATTTTAACTTTTATCTTCTTTTTGAATTCAACTATAGCTTAGTACTAATACATAATAATCAACTTAATTAGTTTTATTCTCTTTCAAATCCCTACCTTAAAATTAAAAGTCTCAAATTGTAACTTATCGCTCCACAAATAGAAACATACAAGTCCTTTTTCAACAATCACTTTGATTCCGACTCGACAATGGCAGCTAAGAGTTTGGAACTCTTCTTCAGTTCTTTGACTATTAACATACCCATAATCTTGATTTCTTTAGTAAATTTTGATAATTTAAACATACCCTTTTTTTTTAATCAAAATACTTGAAATTTAAGGTGTGAAACATGCTTAATCAAACACCTTCCCTTTTCATAGCATCCATTTTGCGAAGGAATCTCTATGTTCAGTACTTTATATTTCTTTAGAACTTCTTTTTATTTATACTTGAATGGTAAGTCATCATAATATTAAGTTTTCAAAGAGTTGCACGCCGAATTTAATTTATCGCTAGTGATTAGCATACAATGGTGCCCCAGTTATGCTCAAATCCTGCGTCCGTCTCTGAACAGAAGAGGGGTATATTTGAACCAATAGTATAACGACAAGAGTATATTTGAACCCAAAATATAATGAGAGATATATTTAACTTTTTTCATAATACTGGGATATATTTAGCCGTTGTCCGTTAAAATAATCATACTATATGGGAATTACTCAGCAAGTACAAATGAGTGGTGTAATATTTCTGGCACTAGGTTATGACGTATCATTTGTTACATTTGTGTTTTGCCAGTTTGTGAATTACACGTAAGAAAATGAGAAAATATTAGCATGTATAAATTTTATCAACCCATATTTTAAACAAAAGACAAATATAAAATCATTAAAGAAAACAAATTAAAAGAAGCATGCACGTTTACGTAATGCTATAAATATTCCAACATTGCTTAATAGTTAGTACTTGTTATAAATAGAATTGTATTTGAGGTGAATGTTTATATTTTAGAGAGATTTTAGGGTTTGTTACTTTGTGGCTAAGTCACTTTTTTCCTATAAATAGAGTAATTCTATTCCATTGTAATTGATCCCAAATGAATAAGAATTCTCTCTCTACGTTTCTCTACAATACTCTTCTTCTTCTCTTATTGTTTTATAACACGCCAGTACGAGACTCCAATCAATTGAGTAAAGGCTTTGGAATACGTGCATGGTGCTCAACTTGTACATAATATCAAGCATAATGATTGTCAATTGTTCCATGAACTTCCTTCGGGAATAAATTCTGGATTTAATGTATGTATTTTACCTTATTTTTCTTTTTTAAATTCTTGAAATTCTATAATTTGATTTTAAATACAAGTAAACACAATAAATTTTGATTATAACTCTAATAGAGTTTGTAAGAAATTATAACCACCCGAAGTGGTAAAATTTCTATGTCTTGCTATGATCAAATTCATGTATGATTATGAACACAAGAAGTGGAAAATTGACTTTGCTTTATTCTCATTCCCTTAAGAGAATGTAGTAGTAGTATGTGATAAGTCTGGAAAAAGACAAAATTATTATCGTGAAGGTATCAATGGATGTGGATGTGGTAATAGACGAAATTATAATCCTTATCATTGTGGTAATGAGAATAATAAGGATTCTCAAAATAATCATTCACTCTGTGAAAGTAATATTTGTCATCGATTTGACATGAGATTTTGTAAAGCACGTATAGATGATTATGATCCATTCATAATGTGAATGTGATAACATATGATTTATGAATACATATTCATTCTTGGAAGAATATGAACGTGCTAGTAGTAGTGAATATATCACACTCACCTATAGAAGGAGGTTTGAGATAAAATAAGAAAATAATTTCATTATTATGGCATGAATGGTCATTGATCACGTACCTATTGTGATTATGCCAAAATATTGGCAATATGATTATTATAGGGCAAAAGTGATGGAAGCAACATATCTTGCCTATAATGATTTTGACTATGACCATAATGGTATACTTTCTCTTTGAAAGATATATTTATCATATGGATGTGATGAATATGCGGTAGTACAAAATTAATTGAGAGCTCTGAAAGAGCCAATTTTACTATTTTGGAGACATAAAACTGATTATCAATAATGTATTGTGTCGTAGTAAGTCTCAAAGAAACTTATTGAGTTTCTAGAGTATTCACGAAAGTGGTTGATTATATTGAGACTATAAATAAAGGAAAGATTTAATATCTTGTATTACTACAACTTGTAGTGGTGTAGTATGTATGTGAAAAGTTACCCGTTTTATTCTCCAGTTTGTACTACACAAATAAAAGAATGTCACAATAAAGTAGAAATTTATTGATATAAACACTCATATCATAATAAACTTGGCGTTTATTAATAATTACACACGTCATGGTGTAAACCTAGAGTTTACCAATATTAATAATTTATTCAGTTGGCATAATTAGTTTAGCCATGTTAATTTAAGTATGATGTGTAAAAATAAAAGAGAATTCACATAATAAATATTACAGAACTAGAAAGTTCTTTATAAATTCTCTTGTGTTGTTTGTTCTCATTAATTAATAGACCAACTAAAGTTGGGGTTGAATCCCATGAATGCTGAAAATATCAAAGGTGAATATGGTCTCATTCACCTGCCATGTATACCACATAAGATGCATCTATGAGATGGTTACATGTACGATTATTATTAACCCGCAACATGATATTTGCCAGATAACTTGCTCAATAATTTAATTTAGAGCATATTCCAGATTTTTTATTCACGATAGTTCATCTTGTTAAGTTAGTTTACATCATAGTTGGTTTGGCAAAATAATTTATTGAGTGTCTCCACTTAATAGCTAAACTATTGCTTACGAGAACAGAGTTGTCACGACCCAAAATTTATTAAAGGTCGTGATGGCGCAGGACGCCGCCATCAGGCAAGTCAAGAATAATTTTTTTAATTTGGTTCTCATTTTAATATTTTTGGAATTATATTTCCTCCGATTAAATAGTAAATAATAATATTTTTAATAATTTCAGTACAGGATGACCCATAATCACCCCAAAACTCGGTGTCACACGTGCATGAGCATCAACTAGGAATGTAAAATAAAATACAGCATCTGTACGGAATACAAATTTGGATAGGAGAAATATAAATACTCTGAAGTAGACTCTGTCGGATGCAGGTCGTAATATGAAATGCAACTCACGTAAGTCCCCGCATGCATACATGCCTCTGCTCTCATAGGGCCACTAGCCATATATGTACCTACACAAAAATGTGTAACAAGTATAGTATGAGTACGTAAATCCACGTGTACCCAGGAAGTATCTAGCCTAACCCCGGAGAAGTAGTGACGAGGGACCGACGTCGACACTCACTAGTGGTCTAATAATATCAAGTACAGTAAGGAGGCAAGCAAATACGAGGCAAAGTAAATAAATGAAATAAACAAGTGTAAATATGTGGTACAATTATCCTCCTTACAATAAAATCAAGCTCTTAATTAGAAAATTCCTCCTCAACCGGAGCATATATATGTGTATACTGGATCTCACAAAGCATGTTGCTATAATTCGAATAAGGGGGAAATTTACAGATACCCTAGCTTCTTGTCAAATATTACGCACGATTCCATGAGCATATGATATAGGAAATGGCGAGGCGTACGGCCCGATCCAACATAAAAATTTAACTGTGCACTGCCGAGAGTCGAACGGCGTGAACCATAGATGCATCTATTAAACTGCTGAGGCGAACGGGCCGCTCCCATGAGAGTGTGGTACATAAATCCTGTCGAGACGAACGACTCGATCCCATAAGAGTGAAATACATAATCCTGCCGAGGCGAACGGCCCGATCCTATAAGAATAAGAAGCTTTGACGGGTCCTTGACCCCACTCACGAATAAACGTGTGAGTTGTAATTTCTTTAACAAAAACTTTTCAATGAAACATATATGTATATATCCCGGAATCATGCCGTAAAGGGAATAACATTATTCGGTGACTAATCATGAACTCGTGAAGTCTCTACAAAATCAATTCTAGTCTCAAGTAGTAATGTAAAACAGAGGAATTAAATAGGCGAGAGACTGCTCAAATAGTACGACTATAGCATGATGTGAACCTAAGTCTACCCGGACAATAATATGAATCTAACTACGTACGGACTCTCGTCACCTCGTGTGTACGTAATCCCCGCAACAAGTTGTACACATCAAATATGTCACCTAGGGGTAGTTTTTCCCTCACAGGGTTAGACAGGAGACTTACCTCACTCTGACGTTCCAAAACCGGCTCCAACGCCGCCCTAACACCTCAACCCGATGACCATCGATCCAAAACTAGTCAAATAAGATGCAACCCAATCAAAATATATCCTAATACTCATAATTAATCAATTTATAACAATTTCCAACTTCGCTCGAAAAATCGATAAAGCAACCATCGGGCCCACGTGCCCGAATTTTAAAACTTTTCGAAGATAAACATTAACCATAACATTACGAACTCAAAGATATGATTCATTCTCAATTCCATGCCCAAATTCGTGGTCAAAATCCAAAAATAAAAAAAATTCTAGGTTTTTCTTCAAAATCCCAAATTTCTACAAATTTTCGTGCTTGAATCCATATAAAATCATGTATTTAACTCACAATGTGAAGAAATCACTTACCCCATTATAGTTGATGAAGACGACACTCCAAAAGTGCTCCAAAATCGGCTCCCATGGATGAAATGAAGTGAAATTGAGCCAAACCCTCGTTTTAAAGAAACACACTGCCCAGCCCGACCTTCGCACCTCATGTCCAATAGCCGCTCCTGCGGCTTAGCAGGTGCGGTCCAAATTCTGCTCCTGCGGTCCTCTCTTCCCAGCCAATAACTCGCACCTGCGGAAGTCTTTTCGCTTCTGCGGGCATCACATGTGCGACCTGCTCTCGCGCATGTGCGCAATTTTACGCACCAGCGGCAGTTGCCTCGCTCCTGTGCACTCACATGTGCGCTTCTCCAGTCCGCTTCTGCGGCTCCCCCAGCTCCAGTCCATTCTCGCCTCTGCGAGCAATTTGCCGCACACGCGATCTCTCACCTGCGGCCAAAGTCTCGCAGGTGCGATTACACCAGAAGCATTAAGCTTCAGAAATTCTTAAGTCCAAAAATCAATCTGTTAACCTTCTGAAATCCACCTGAGGCCCCCGGCGCCCCAACCAAACATAACCAAACAAGTCCTAATACATCATACGAACTTAGTTGAGCCTTCGCATCACATCAAACAACGCTAAAATCATGAATCACACCCCAATTCAAGCTTAATGAACTTTAAAACTTCAAACTTCTACCTTCGATACTGAAACCTATAAAATCACGTCTGATTAACCTCAAATTTTGCACACAAGTCATAATTGATGTTACGGACCTACTCTAACTTTCAAAATCAAAATCTGGCCCCGATATCAAAAAGTCCACTCCCGGTCAAACTTCTCAAAAACTTTCAAATTTCTAACTTTCGCCAAATGACCCCGAAATGACCTACGGACCTCCAAATCCACATCCGGACGTGCTCCCAATACCAGAATCACCATACGAAGCTATTCCCCGACTCAGAATCCCAAACGGACATCGATAGCATTGAAATGCTCTTCAACCCAAATTTATGAAATCCTTCCAAAATGCCAACTTTCCACAATAGGCGCTGAAACGCTCCCGGGTCATCCAAAACTCGATCCGGACATACGCCCAAGTCCAAAATCATAATACGAACCTATTGGAACCTTAGAATGCCTATTCCGAGGTTGTTTACTCAAAAATTATACCTTAGTAAATTCTTCCAACTTAAAGCTTCTGAAATTAGAATTTTCTTTCCAAATCAACTCTGAACTTCCCAAAATTAAATTCCGACTACGCGTACAAGTCATAATACCTGAAGTGAAGCTGCTCAGGGCCTCAAACCGCTGAACGATGCGCTAGAGCTCAAAGCGACCGGTCGGGTCGTTACATTCTCTCCCACTTAAACATAAGTTCGTCCTCGAACATGCTAACAACTGCTCTGGAGTTGTTCGAAATCACTGTTCAACAACTCGTGCACCTATCCGTGCCACCATAACCCAGTTGGGCACATTAGCTCGATCCAATCTGAAGATTCTCCCCTTTATTTAGTCAAATACGCCTTAGTGCCAAATTCCCAACATACGAGCACCCTAGCAATCACTACACACTGCACCAAACACGATTGTATACCCTTACTGAATTCTTACCATACACCACGTAACTTATTTTCCCAAGGCAATCTTTCCAAAGCACAACAGCTAAAATTTCCACTGATCAAAGCCTGTAGTGTACCTCATGACCAATTAAGCCTTGTTTTAACTCTCGAGACACTGCCACGACAGAGACATTATGTAGAACTCATAGCCACCTGCCGAATCACAATTTATGGAGTCCCACTCCTGACAATAACCATTACCTCATTCTGGACTGATTAAAAATATTTACTCTTTAATATGCTTCATATAAATCTGATCACACTGATCCCATATCCAAAAATCTCATCTCACCCAGTACAAGCTGCTCAGGCAATAAGCCACCTCAAACACTGTCAAAAATCTCATATGATGCCACAATGTTCCAGCAAGCTACAAAATCGAATGTGATACATAAGAAAACGAACTCTGGAAAGATCTACTCAACCCACGTAACTAATTTAAACAATCGAAAAGATATTATGAACCTTCCTCATGAAATGGGAAGAAAAACACACAATAATAGATGTGGGAAACTGTACTCAATAACACATTGTTGCGGCGTGTAACCCGATCCAACCATGATACCCGTGGCGGCATGCCACCCGATCCCATCAATATATCTGTGGCGATATGTCACCCGATCCAACCATATACCAGTGGCGGCGTGCCACCTGATCCGCACATAATAATCTAAAGAAAACACACATCGAGTCGTAACGCTTATACTCACGAAGTGCCCGAATATCAATCATAAGCACGCCAAGTGCATAATACAAATCCTGGGGAGACGGGTAGTGTCACGTGCTATAAAACTCAAGCACAACTAAGGTGCGATATATGATCTGCATCTCGAGAGCTATCCTGCTCACATAACACCACAAACTATACGGGATCTCAATACGAGTGCTAATAATCAAACTGCCTCATAACCCACATGGAACAATAGAGACTACACGGAAGGGCCGATAACAGAAATATCATCCAAGGCCTGAATACCCCTCCGAAAATAACACTATGTTTAAATGAACACATCCGTCCTGATATACGGCCCACATTCACGTTTAGATCCATTCATGGACCTCAAATCGATTCTGATCATAACATGCTTAGCTAAATAGCCCCTCAAGGACCCCATAATGACCTATTCACGACACATAATAACAACCGTCAAATCCGACACGAACTCACATGGTCCACAACCCAAGGAATAGAATGGCTCTCGGGTATAAACTCTCGCACTTGCAATATTACCATGACCTCCATATTCGGTCTTAATCTTTAACAATCAAGTGACTGACATATCACACTTATACAACCCCCCCCCCCC
>AWOL01S0014923.1:1639-20046 GCA_000715115.1 Nicotiana otophora | reverse complement strand
AATCCCCCCCCCCCCCCCAAGTAGGATCAATCATCAAGCTCTGAGAGTGCATAATAATCTCTATACTTATGGTAGAAACATGCATGTTTTTCACAGGTAAGGAAGAGAAACATTCAGCACAATTTGGACAAACAGACAGTTTATTACATAACGAGATAGTTGCAAAGTACAAATCTGAAATACAGGGAACCTGCTACAAAATAGGACTTTTACAATCCTATCAAAAACTAGGACTTGGACAAAGAAGAACAACCTAGGAACAAACCTAAGTTGTCATGGCAACCAATATGGAATAGTTGCCATTACCAAGCCCCTGATTAACAGACACCATGCTAACAGAAATTGTGCAATGCAACTACAGACTACGACACAAAGTAAACGCTTACAACAACAACAACTCCTCAACACGAAAACTAAGACAGAAAACTATGAAAAGACTGTCTGATTCTGCAGTGTAGTACCAAGGCAAGTGCATGACCAATCCGTCCATACAAGTTTAAGAGAAGCATCAGTGGTTCAAAACCCCCATGTTTGCAGCGACACGAGTGAAAACTTAAATACCAGGACTTTGGTAACTGTATTCTCAGGATACCATGGCTGTGAAAGAGGCAGCCTCCAAAAAACAGGAGACCGAAAAATTTGGAACAGGCTTCAAGTAAATGAAGCCTGCAAAAAATATGGCGGAAAAAGTTGTTTGTCATAGCTTCCTGGAAAACAACCAAGCCACTGAGGTATCACAAAAAAGCCACGATCATGTTCGCTTCAATCCCGCCAAGTTGAATGAACCAAGTAGCTACCACTACTCATCGTCCGAATCCCTCCCTTTTGGATGCATTGCCTTGTGCCATCAGTTAGCTTAGGAGAGGATATCACATCTCCACAAGTCTTCAACAAGAATCTCAACTCTTCTGCTACTGATTGCATTGCAGTGTTGGAGATTCAAACCGACTAAGCTCTCCCCCAACTTTTTAAGAGCTGGAACGCTCTTGTTTGTTACCATGGAGCAACCTGATATCGAAAGAATCTGCAAATTTACTTGCACTCCATGGGATAAAGCAGCTACACCAGAATCAGTTATTGAACATTTTGAAACATCAAGATCGTTAAGTAATGGACAATTATCAGCAATTGCCACCAAGCTTGCATCTGTAACCTTCCTGCATCCGTCAAGATTCAGCACTTCCAAGGTCTCGCTGTGTAGCCTAGCTAGCGACAACACAACTTCATCGGTCAGGTTAAGGCAGCCGGTTAGATTAACCTTGACAAGTCCTGCCTTGGAGCTCATCTCCAAAAGTGGGAGAAGCCCGACATCTGTTATTCCGGTAAGCCCACTGAGATCCAAGTGATGTAGCTGAGGACACAGCATACCAACCATCGCTAAGCTAGTGCTGCCAAATCCTGGACAGCTTCGGATGGACAACGATCGAAGAGATTCACAGGGTGACAACAACGAAGCTTGTAGAGGTAAATCTTTGACTCCCATACACTTCACTAGGGAAAGAGACTTCAACTTGCCGAAGTTTGAAACCGCATTTAGAATGCCCGCTTGGGTGATCCTGTTGCACTCTTCCAACAAGAGACTCTCAAGAGATCCTGTTGCAGCTCTAGCAAAAGCAACAAGTCCACCATCAGACACAAAGAAACACTTGCGAAGGCACATATGTTTAAGATTTGAACAGCCTTTTCCCACTGCTTCAAGACTCACATCGGTCACTCCTCTGCACAAAGTGATCGACAAAGAAGCCAGAGACTGAAGACCACGAGCATTACCCATAACCCAAAACCCCTTCTGACTGACATTACGAAGTGAACTGAGATTAAGATCGGTAATCGCCTTGCCATAGTGACCGATGACAGCAAGCGAGAAATCCGTGATGTTTAGGGAATTAAGTTTCACTTTCTTCAACATTGTAGCACCTGACGAGAGAAGGCTAGCAACTCCCTGATCCCCTACAAGAGGGCAGTCTTTGATAGTAAGAGACTGCAATTTGGTACAGCATCTTCCAATAGCTTGCAGGCCCTCATTTCCAATATTTCGACAAGATTCAATCGTCAAAGAAGTCAAACTCGGGCAATTCTCTGCTATTGCAACTAGACCTTTGTTGGAAATTGAGGGGCATTGGGATAGATCCAGCTTTTCTAATGAATGACATCCCCTCGCGATCTCGACAAGACCTTCATCTCCAACATAAGGAACATTCCACAATGAAAGAACCCTAAGAGAAGGACAACCATGGGCAACTGCCGATAGACCAACATTAGTAATACCACGAACCGAGTTGCTCCCCCGAACTGAGAGCTTTCCAAGACCCCCACGGCTGGAAGTTCCGACTGCAATAGCAGCAAGTCTAATATCTGTAGCTTTCTTCCCTTCTAAACACCTAGTAAGGTATCCATCACACTCTACTTCAACATCTTCATCAGCTGAGACCATTTTTCCATCACTTGAATCCCCATTATTAGCAACTGAAATATCGGTATGGCTCTGGATCTCAGAGCTCCTTACATTACTCGAGAGCATAAGCCAACGTTTAGAAACACAAGCTGCTGCACTCCTTTCACGGCCTCCCTGCAATCTTCTGAAGATCTCAAATAGGCATTCGTCGGGAAGTATTTCAATGGATGGATTCTTTGTCTGCTCTTCAACAACAAATGGTCCGCTAATCCGCGCCTTCTTCCTAAGAGGGAAGTAAACTTGAGCATGACCAAGTGACAACATAAGACCCAAATCTGCTGAACAAAGTGACCCTCCTGAATAGAACTCATCATCACCTGAACATCAAATAGCAACAACTTCATCAGCTATCTTTTCTGCTAATCAACATCCTACACCATACTAAAAATGAAGTATTCCCAAGATACTGATTTTATCCCCATTTCCTCCACAATCTAATCTTTAACTTCATTCAAATGTAGTCAAATTATATCAGAAGCAAAAGCATGACCAGGTAAAAACTCGTTACACATAAACTGAAAACTAAGATCTACCTACAACAACAACAACAATAACATACCCAGTATATTCCCACAAGTGGGGTTTGGGAGGGTAGTATGTACGCTGTTTCCAGAATTAAAATCTACCTAATAAGAACCAATTATCAGGTCATTAACAGACAATTCTAGCTACGAAGATCAGAGCAATAATTCTTATTCACACCTTCTATATTAGAAATTACCAATGTTTAATATAGATTCTGAACAAAAGATACATAAAGAGTTACCTAAACACAAAAAAGTCTTTATAGGATTAACATCTTTAACCAAAGCAATGACTTTTCTCTCTTCCATATCAAGAATAAAGCTCTAACATATTCATTGAGTACTACAATAAATCTATTCTCAAGAATCCATTTTTTCCTCTTTTTTTAATGAAATAACTATGAATCTAATCAGGACAAGTAAATCAGCAGAAACTAAATACAACCCAGATGCTAAAATCCTTAAAACTCAAAACCCCATAATTTCAAAAGGCAGAAAAAAAGGAGGAAAAAATTAACTCACCACTGTAATTAACAAGAGTAGGCATGGCTGCTGAGCAAAAAGAACCAAACTTTGTACCAAGAACAACAACACAACCAAGATTTTATCTTCAACCAAGATTTGCATTTACATAAAAAAAAAAGTTGAAGATTTTCACTGAAACCCTATCTAAGTAGGGCAAAAAAAAATAGAGAGAAAAAAAGAAGAAGGTTGTTCAAAGAAGAACAAGTATTGTTCTTTTTGCTTTCACAAACAGTTATGGTGCAGTGCATATATATAATAAAAACAATAGTACATAAATTTAGTTAATAAAAATTATTTATTATATTAATTAAATAATGTATTTGGTGAGGTGTCAAGTCTACATAAACATAAATCATCACCTCTTTCTCCAGTTCTTGCACCATTCATTGAATCATTCCCAAAACCGGTTTTTTCGGTTTTCTTTTATTTCCTGCCACTTGTATCTGCTGCTTACATCACACCGGTTCACCATCTTCTTTTCCGGTTCTTTTTTTCCCTTGCTTTTTCTTTAATCAATTTAGTTTTTTCATACTAGACGTTGGAATGTAAGCACCCTCCACTTCCAACCAAAAGGTTGTGAGTTCGAGTCACCCCAAGAGCAAGGTGGGGAGTTCTTGGAGGGATGGAGCCGAGGGTCTATGGAAAACAGTCTCTCTATCCCAGGGTAGGAGTAAAGTCTGCGTACATTGGAAATTATAAATAACTCAAGAAATGAAATTGTAGTTCTTGAGGATTTACACTAGATTTGATATGGAGAATGGAATTTGTGATAAATTTATTATTTTTCTAAATTAGTCATTCTAATAAAGATAGTATATTCGTGTTTTTTTCGCAATTTTTGACTAATGACTTATTGTTATTATTTTTTATGGCGAGCGTTTAGAACTCAAAAATAGAAAAAATGATTTATTATAATATTATTTGGATAAAGATATTAATTCCGTAATTTTTGCGTTTTTTGACTAATGATTTATTATAATATTATTTTCTGGTGACCGCTAACTGTTTAAAACTCAAGAAATGAAAAAGTAATCCGGGAGAATGTACACTAGATTGATTTATGGATTTGAAATTTGAGATGGAATTTAATTATTTTTCTAAATTAATCATACTGATAAAGATATTACTTTCGTGATTTTCATAAATTTTGACTAATGACTTGCTATTATAATTTTATTTGGCGACCGTTGACTAATGAATCTTAATATATTTGTACAAATTAATTAATTCGAGTAAGATTACAAAAAAGTAATTCTTGAGGATATATATGAAATTAATTTGGAAAATAGAATTTAAGAGGATCTTAATTGTTTTTCAAACTATATTAATATCATTGATATTTTACTAATAGTCCTATATTATATTTTCTCAATAATTGTTGACTTGTCTGACTTAAAACGAATACAAATTATAACGACAATTATTTTTTTTAATCGTACCGATTAAACGTATTTTACTTCGATCTTCTTACTTGCTTTTCTATAATAGATTTAGTTTTCATAGTAGAAGATAGAAACTGATAAGTAGAACTTAAGTAATGGAATAGAAATTCTCGGGGATGTACCCTAGATTTGATTTATAGAAGTGAAATTTGAATGAAATTTATTATTTTTCTACATTAGTCATTCTGATAAAGATAGTATATTCGTGTTTTTTTCGCAATTTTTTACTAATAACTTCTTATTATTATCTTTTATGGCGAGCGTTTAGAACTCAAAATAGGAAAAATGATTTTAGAGAATGTACACTGGATTGATTTATAGAATCGGGCTTTGAGATGAAATTTATTATTTGTCTAAATTAATTATTCTGATAAACATATTATTTCCATGATTTTTGACTAATGACTTATTGTTTTTTTTTTTTTGTCAAAAGAGAAGCTAATATATAAATTTAAATATTGTTCGTGCAACTAGGCATGCTCCTCTGAGCATCAAATTTGCCAAGATTAGCCAAAACATTAGAAACATCACTAGAGGTAGATCTACTATGTGTAGCTCCAAAAATATCCAACATAAAACTAGGCAAAATAGCAGATGGTGGTAGTACTAAAACAGTAGGACCACCAATTTTTTAAATTTTCAACCCTTTCTTAGCTAGCAAGTCAACCACTTTGTTTTGCTCCCTAAAACAGTGTTTTAATTCCGAATCTCCTAGTTGCTGCCTTAGTATCCTGCAATCATGTAAGATAGATGTATATTGTGGGGACTTAATTGTGAACATGTTAATAATCTTTGTTGAGTCTGTATCGACATTCAGAGGATGAAGGCCATGAGCATAAACTAATTTTAGACCATGTAGAAGTGATATGAGCCCGCTATATGTATTATCAGATTGAGGAATCTGCATGTAGTAGCCTAGCATCCAATTCCCTTTGCTATTTCGGAAAACTCCGACAACACCTCCTGCTCCATCTTTAAATGCTCCATCAATATTGAGTTTGAAGTGATTTTGTTTAGGAGGATGCCATTTGACGTGGAGAGCTAGAGGTGGTTTGGTGCTGCTGTCATTTCTTGCTAGAGCAACATACTCTGTAGCTCGCATACGTACCAAATCAAAAGAAGGAGAGTTTGTGAAATTATTGTAGAGGTTGTTATTTCTAGTGATCCAAATATGCCAAAGACAAAAGGGAAATAATTCTTTCCATGTGTAGATTGCATTTGATAATGAATGACTTATTGTTACTTACTATTATGATGACTGTTGATTGTTGAATCTTAATATGTATACAAATAAATTATTTCAAGTAATATTACTGAAAGCAATTTTTGAGGATATACTACATTAGAATTAATTTGGAGAATATAATGGAATTTAGAAGGGACTTAATTGATTTTCAAATTATATTGATGTCATTGATTCTTTACTAACGATATTTTCTTATTATGTTTTTTCAATATTGTTCATACATATGACTTGATACGTATATAAATTATAACGAAAATTCTTGTCTTTAATCATACCGACTATTCGTGTTCTTTTTCTATGTTTTTTCTTGCCTTTCTCTAATCAACTTAGTTTTCATACTATAAGATAAAAATTGATAAATAGAACTCAAGAAATCGAAATTCTTCTAGATGTACCCTAGATTTGATTTATAGAAGTGAAGTTTGAGATGAAATTCATTATTTTTCTAAATTAGTCATTTTGATAAACTTCCGTAATTTTCGTATTTTTTTACAAATGACTTCTTGTTATCATTTTTTGGTTGCTGTTGGCTATCAAATCTTAATATGACTATCAAATTAACCCACAGCGAAAGTCATTCTATCCAATAAGGCCGATACTTTGGATCCTGCTTGGACGAAACGGAAGATATTGTCAATAAATAGAAGTACATCTTGGTCATTAACATGTCGGAAATATTCTGCAATAGTTAGGGCAGTCAAATTGCCAACTCTCATAAGTGTTTAAGGAAGAAAATCTTATTGTAGGTTTTTTTTTATATTTAAATAGTGCCAAATTCAAAAATAAAAGGAAAAGATGCTTGTACGCACATTAGATTTGCTAACTCAATTGATCCTACTATGTCTAGATCAGGTTCCCGCTTGTTAGCTTTGTATAGGCTCCCATTTAATATGCAAAAGAAATTAATTATCTAAAGTAAGATCATTGAAAATTAATCTTTGAACTGATACATTATATTTAATTTGAAAAATGAAATTTAGGAAGGTTTTAATTGTGTTTCAATTATACTTAATATTGGAGATTTGGAGATTTTTTGGAGTCATGTGACTTGCACGTGAATAGGCGTGCTAGTTTTTTAACAAATTCTAGAAGGGTGAAACTTGCTCCATTTTGAATGCTTCAAGATGTTTTTCTTTCACACTAACAATTATTTATTATAGAAATCGAGTTCAGAAAATTAGTTTTCATCTTAATGCACAACTAAATAATAATTTTAGGAGATAATTGTCGTTGCGACATCTTTGATTTTGCATACAAAATCGATAGTCTTTAAATTTGTTGGATCTTAATATACATCCGAATTAACTTTTTCATAACAAATTATGTGGCATTTACATCTCAGCTTTTGGATTTGTTGGATCTTAGCAAACATTCGAAAACAGAGGCGAATTCGGAAAAGTTTATAGATTCTATAATTACCTCAAATTAATACTATAAAATATCAATAATTGGATATACAATTTAATATTTAGAGATGTTTATTGAATTTTTTAGTGTATATATAAAGTTTGTGCAAAAGCTATTGTATTCCCGTAAACCCATAAATTGTGCTCTAGATCCGCCCTGTCCAAATACTAACTTTCTCATAATTAAATTTGCGGCTTTAATTCCTTGTATCTTAATTTTTAAGTTTAGATCAAGTAAGCCTAATGACACTTGTAAAGTAGGTCAAATGAACATCACACCACCTAAATTAGGATCAAAATCATTTCTTCCCTCTCAATATATGGCTTGAAAATCAAACTCTTCTCTAATTTAACAATAGACATATTTCACAGTTTATTATTTTCCGGTCATTTAATAGAAACATGAGGGGCAACAATCCTAATATGCATACATGTTAATTTTTTTCAAGTATAAAGTAATTCCTGATGATATAATAGCATAATTTCTTAAAATACAAATAGTTTACATGTTGACAATGCAAAAAAAGGTTATAACTAATAATTACTAGTACAATATCTTATTAAGAATTTTTTGTAATTTCTGATTTTAAAGTTTTTGAATGATACATGTTTCAAAATACATTTTTTAATTGGTGGAAAAAATGTTTATTTTCTTTCTTAATTTTCATAAAATCATATAGGAAATTTTATAGTTGTAGTTTTAATTTGGCTTTTAGTTATTATATTATAATATACTTAGTTATCCATATACCACTTGTTTTTCAAACTAAACTTATCGCCCTAATAAAATGAAAATCTTACCAACAAGAGTTATGGTAGAGTGATAATTAGTCGTTCATCTTTAACCAAAGGTCACTAATATTTGTGTAGGATTTACATTTTACGGTAGGACGTATTAGAAAAAATAATACATGTATTAGTTTTGGTATTATTATTTCTTTGTTTGGTAGTATTTCTCAACTTATGTATAACTAATACATGTATTAATTATATATCATATTCAGTACTATTCTTATACACTATACCAAACGACCCCTAAAGGAGTTAAGTGTATCTGTAACTGAGTCGTATTATATAGATATTTTGTATAATCCAAAAACCAATATATAAAAGAAAAAAAGAAATAACTAATACTAGGTCATTCTACTTGATTAAAGAAAATGTGTGAACAAGTTGCAGAATCAGAAACATTGTAAGTCGCACATAATTACAAGTTTACAACAACTATATTGTTGATTGTTTGAACAAGTACGGACTAGTTGTGTATTTGTACTTGAGTAGAAGAACAACATGCCTTTTTCAAGAGTCTCGATATGAGTGAAAAACAGCTTGTATTTTGCAGTACACTGAACCTGAATGTGTTACTTTTAATTTAAAACGGAAAGCTACAGCAACTTGGCCATGTATTTTCTGATCAAACTTTAATTGACAAACCTTAGAGTTATGATCAACTTGGATTTTTTGCTTTGTTCGTTTCTCTTTTAGGTGTTAACACGTCTTAATCATAACATAAAATTATAGAAAAATTAAGACAAGAATTAGCATATAAGAAAGAGATTCATTCCATCACCATTAAAGGTTGTGATGGAATGTTATAATCGCTTCATCTTTTAACTAACTAGAGGCCTCAGATTAAACTTGAAAAATAAAAAAATAAATATTGATATTGAACACTTCCATAGATTTCATGGACCTAATAAAAAAATTATTTATTCGAGAAACCCGCCTTAACATAACAGGAAGGACTGCAAGATGGTTTCGCTTCTGTCTGAATTCGAAATTCACGTAGGCCTTACCTGACGAGGAGCTAAATAAATCGAGATACCAAAATGCATACCGGATATTGAATAAGAAATCAAAGAGAGAGAGATTTATCCCATCATTTCTTTTAGTAGCCTAAGCTAGTCATTCTCAAGAATTTAGCTTTGTATAATATGAAATGGATTAGCGTCCGGGGTGAATCTAGTGAATAAGATATGAGTTTACCAACTTCATCTGAACTAAGTAAATTTGGCTTAAATCTCTGTATACGTGATAAAAACTTTATTAAATAAGTATAATAATAAATTTCGAATCAAAGTAATGTAATGTACGAGAATTTCGAATTCGAACTTATAAAGTTTAAATCCCGAATTCACATCTAATTAATGCTCCCTTATGATAGGTACTTATTTATTTGTAAGCAACCAAGACAAAAATCAAATAACTCGTAGAATATAAATAAAAATTCTGAATTGTAATATTCAATCAATTGTAAATTCTGTTTTTTAGGGAGTGGAGTTATGAGATAATTATTTATCCGAAGTTGATGTCCTTTTGTTACAAATAAACGCTTAAAACATTAAACATCCACTTCGACGTGGTTACTATGGTTATGAACGGAGAAAAGTCAGAATTTGAAGTTTATGTGTTTGAAATTTTAGTACGTGTAAGTTATTGAATTCTAAATAAATAATTTATATATATTAAATACATTTCTTAAAATAAATATAGAGTTTAGATTAAAATGACTGAGTTCGACAGAACCGTACAGTTAATACAAGCTCTGCCACTGGTTACGAAAACTTTGAATTGAGAAAAGGGAGATAAATACAGTGCACTGACTCCACCAAAAGTTAAAGGAAAGGAGAGTAGTTGTGGGAATGATTAATGAATGTCAGAGTTAATTACATAATACATATATGTCTCAGTTAACTGAATCTAATTTTGGCAATTGGTTAGGATTTCTGTTGATTCTTCTTCTTCAGCACAAGTGACAACATTTCGGCAACAATAGTCAACCTTTGTGTATCTTGTCTTTGTCTATGATATCCCAAAATTTCTTTACTCTTGACTTTTTTATACCTTATTTATCCACTTGTTTAACAAATGAGAGGCGGTTTGCTATAATTGATAAGTAAAAGTAATTCTAGAATAAAAATTTAGTATAGTCTTATTCCTTGTTTGATTAATAATTTTGAGATAAGTTAAAAATAGTACTGGAACAGCTTATACGTGTCAGAGGGTGAAATAGTAATCCCATGATAAAGTAGTAAAATTAGTAAAATTGACAATCCTAGCATAACTTGTCTTCAAACTAAACAATCCCTTAATATTTTACATGTTTGCAGCGGGGATGTTTAGAGAGTAATTAATATCTAGATCGTTTACACTCAGAGGCAGATTTACAGCATAAAGTTCACGAAAACTCAATAGTTTTTGCTCAAATATAATCTTGTATATGTGTTCAGAATATTCATTAAATATCAATAAATATTTGACTATAAAATCTAGTTGTTATTGTTTATTAATTTAAAATCGACATAAATACTCATCAACTTTAAATCATGAATTCGCCTTTGTAATGGGCACTTCCTTTCCTACTAACCTTCTTTTCCCGATTCTTCTTTGGAATTAAATCAAAATGATCACAATAACAAAGCAAGTGATCTAGAAGATCACATGACATAACATTTCATAAAATCTCACGAGAGCTTCAAGTACCTGAAAATACGAGTGAATAGATCTCTATGTTATGTCTTTATAAAAAAGAAGGTTGGAACTGATATAAAATGTTCGTCGACTATATCTATGGTAATACTAAATATATATGAGGATCTTAAGTCTGGAGAAACAGTTCAAGTAGAATTGGTTTCATACGAAAGACATTTAGTTTTGGATCTTCAGTTCAAACACTAGAAAGTATAAAGTCAATGGTATGTGCAATTATCTTTATCTATCTTATATGTCTAGCATGACATGAAAACTTGATACACATCTAAACTCTATTTATATAGCTTATATGACTTAACTTATATGACAATCCCTGAAGTATTTAAATCGCTTAAAGCATATACAATTCTTGGTCCTGAAGTACCACATCCTAAGTACAATTTATGTAAATATATATCTTGCTATAACAACAGCATGATAATATGATAGAGAGAATCTCTATTGTGATATTGAAAAGGCCATTCCACGGTATTTTATAAAGACATTACATATCTGTCAAGAATGATGATTTCAAGGTGCAACATATTCATTCAAGTTAATATGGCTGATTTGTTCATTAAAACTCTACCAACGATCTTTTGAAGATGGTGCACAAGATTGGAATGCGAAGGATCAAAGGTGTGAATTGATTTTCTCATCATGATGAGTTAATGTGCGTTGTACTCTTTTTTCCTTACAAAGTTTTGTCCCACTGAATTTTCCTTGCAAGATTTTTAACGAGGCAACCAAAAGGCATATTTTTAAACATGTGTACTCTTTTTCCTTCTCTAAAAATTTTTTCCACTAGGTTTTATTTTAGTTAAGGTTTTAATGAGGCACATTATCTGTTGAATAAATGTTCAAGGAGGAGTGCTACAAATAGAATTGTATTTAAGGTAATTGTCTGTATTTTAGAGATATTTTAGGGTTTGTTACTTTGTGGCTAAGTCACTTTTTGCCTATAAATAGAGGGACTCTATTCAATTGTATTCATCCCAAATCAATAAGAATTCCATCTTTCTAATTTTCTCTGCAATACTCTTCTTCTTCTTTTATTGTTTTATAACGATTTCTTCTTTTTTATTTTACTTGTCATGTTTACTAAAATTAGTTATTCCAAAATAATTTGTTGTTTAAGAAAAATATACCTTTATTTTAATAAATATGGAGATAGATTAATGTGGTGAAAGCAAGAAGTAGTGTTAAACTGAAATTCTAGAATAAATAAGAATAATTTAGTCAAATATCTTTTTAATTAATATTTTCTTAAGAAATACCAAAAGGAGAACGTGATAAGTAAAATGAAAAGGAAAAATATTAAAAATAATTACCTCTAATTAATTTTTGAAGTAATTTGATTATATAAATGTTCTTATACCATTCCGCATAGAAATCGAACTGTTTAAAATACTTGTTGGGATTAAAAGGCGGAGCTAGGATTTGAACCATATGAGTTCGAGATTATAATACTTTTAAATTATTGACTTCTAAATTAATAATTTGCACATTCATTGGATTTCTGAATGCAAATACAAAGTTTGAACAAAAGCTACCGAGTTCGGCCGAACCCGCAAACAACACTGTGGTTACGCCCCTGATGGGATCACTTTATTGAAAATAGTTGTTCGAAAATACTTATTGTTTAAGAAAAATCATTTTTTTAATCTTTAGTTTTACCCTTATTTTAATGCGGTGAAAGCAATCTTAAGAGGTGTGAAAGGAAAAAGTGACAAGTAAAATAAAAAGGAGAAATATTATATATAATTACCTGCAATTATTTTTTTAAATAATCTACATATATAAATATTTTTATACCTTTCCGCATAGAAATAGAACTGTTTAAAATTTTAGATTGGCCTTCGAAAGCAGTGTGTGTAAAAGTAAAAACTCTCGGCTGGACAACTTTAGAAAGGGGTGTGGGTATTAGAGCAAATGTACAATGTATTTGCTATTAATTGTGTAGACAAAAACAATTAATTGGATAAATCCACTGCATGTCTCAAAGAAAGACAAATAGACCCAAATTTGTCTAAACCACAAGTGTAAAAAACCTTCTGATACATTCTAACCTTTTTCTTTATTCCTCCGGTCCTTTTCTTATTTTCAATCAATGGGTCCCATCTTTACTTTCTATTTGGGCAAGTCTTTAGTTTATTTGTGTATTTAATTAACCATACATTTATTCATTTTCATTTTTTAATTTAAGGTTAGCTTCATGTGAGTTTTAATTGTATTTTAATAAAACCTTGCCTGGTTCACGAAAAGAAAGGAAAACAAAAATAATGTATGTCGGTAGTATCAGCATGGAGAGGATATTATATTATTTTGTTTGTTATAGGCGAAACAAGGTTTCATGTCGACTAGTCTCAATAAGACATATTTGTAATAGGTATATTTTTAAACTTCTAGACAGATTAAGGGTATCAATTGGGTTAGGGTAGCGGTAAGGGGTTAGAAATATTCATTTAATTGCAAGCTATATTCATTTTGAGACACAAGATGATGTGCTTTTTTCACATATTGTAAGACTTTCAAACAAGATATGTCAATGTAATCAAAAATATGAAAGAGCTGAAACCTTCGTAGGCAGACAATAAGTCAGAATTTAAAGTTTATGAGTTTAGAATTGTAGTCGGTTTAAGTTATTATGTTCTAAATTAATAATATGTACATATATATATATATTCAATGAATCTTTTAAGACAAATACATAATTTTGACCAAAGTTACTGAGTTTGACTAAATACGTAAGGCACATGAGTTTCGCCTTTGTTCGTAGGACCTCAGAAATAAACATATATCTATCGGTGAAAACGAATTAGCAGGAGAATTTGAAGAATAACAAATTTATAAAGAGGTTTGAAAAAAACTTAAAAAGATTACATAATAGGAATTAGAGGAAATAAATTTGTAATTAGATTAACTATCTCAAAATGTAAGTTAAGGCACCCATAGAATTCTTTTCGGTCTCCATCTTTTAAAAGTTGTTACATTTGCCCCACCTAGGGAAAAAAAGAAAAGAAAATAAACGATGGATAAAGCAATAAAAAGAGCGCTATTGCATTTCAATCGGCTCTTTGAGTGCATGATTCACAGTGTCAACTAAGAAATTCATGTACCAACTGTAGGATTGTTGCATTTTTCTTTAGTCATCTTAATTTAAAAATTTATTAGTTCGATTAAATACTAAGTAAGTTCGCTAAAAGAGATAAAACGCTCTTTAATTACTTGAAAATTCTTCATTTTCAGAACCAGAACTCTTATATAAAGGCGAATGCTGGGTATAATTATTGATTCAATTGAATCCATCATTTTCGTGAAGTGTAAGCGTGCATTTTAAAAAATAAATATTAAATTATAAACTTATAATTTTAAAGTATAACGATTCACGATTCATTAATAATAACTGTAAAAAGTTGAATTATTAACTTTAAATTCTGGATTCACCTTCTCTAAGCCTAGTCACTCACCTTAGTCCTTACTACACGGTTATTGTCAGAGAAGGATTTACCATAGAACACACGAGTTCACGTGAATTCAATAATTTTTGTTTAGATAATATATATATGCGTTAAAAATCTACTAAATATTTATAAATATTTAATTGTAAATCCAAGCATAATTGTGAATTTATTTAAGGTAGGGCAAGAACACATAAATTTCAAATCTTCAGTATTGTTACTTAAAAGATCAAACAAGCAAATCTGACACGATTAAAAAATGACAAAACAGAAAACCAATCAAAAGGAAGCAATTCCAAAGAAGCTAAATTTTGCAGAATATTTAATTCTTTCGGTTAAGATTTGTACAAATTGTCAGCCCTAAGTTTAATTTCCCCACCTCTATACAGGCCACCTGTTGAATGTGATTAATATGCTGCTGTTGACAAGGAAGCAGCAGCTACTCCGTAAAAGACTAGTACTTCACGTAAACTTTGAATTCTATTGTCAATTTTGTGTCTATGTACATGTACTAGAAGTTTTGAATTGAGATCTATATATATCTAGACTGCTTACCAAATTTATTTTGGTGGACTTTGATACTTATATAAACGTCAACTTTAACTTTTGTTGATAAATTCACGTAACAATGCACGCTAGCGCTTTAATTTGTACATTGTAATGAATTCTGATTTCAAAAGGATTTTGTCAGCAACAACGGCTACTTAGTGTACCATTTGACGGAGGGAATGAACTGTTATTTCCTTATATGGTATTGGATAACTTTCTGCGTCTCATGTGTTTTTTTCAGCTAACAGATTGGTATTCGATATTTATGTTCTTATGACTGAACTTATTCCACGTTTAAAATTATAGGTTTAAAATCTAATATTTATTGAAATGTTCATGTTTTTCATATATATATATATATCCATATTTTACATAGAAAATACTAGATTCTGTTAAACCAAGTAATTATGTTCTCCGTCTGCTACTAGCTCTATTGTCATATTGGTTACGCTCAAGATGTCTACGCTTCAACTTGCCATATTAATAGAGGAATAAATTGTTGCCTTGTTATATGTTATTAGTTGATTCTCACTTTATGGATTAATTTTTAGATTGAATTAGATTCAAACATCAATTTTTTTACATGGTAGAAGAGCTAGACATATCCTAATTTTTATTGATCAATGTTGGGGCCCCACATATCTATATTGTTCACGTTCCAAATATCCAACCTAGGAAGGGAAGAACATAAGTTGAATATCCCATGGTGAGTAGATGAATTGTCGTCTCGAAATTCTCACCTCATAAACTAACTTTTAGTGTTTGATTAAATTTAGTCTTCATCTAATATTCTACAAAAATAAAAAAAGAAAAGACTAGCAAATTCACGTAAACTTTGAATCCCGTACATTGTGTCTATGTACATGCACTGAAAAGACTAAATATCAATACTGCTTACCTAATTTATTTGGATAAACTTTCATAGATTATATTATCATTCACTTGCCGATGCATGCCTTTTTTGTATATACATACAGAAAAGCATGCATATCCAAATGCTTTTTCTCTTCATATTGGAATGAATTCGGATTTCAAAGGAAATTGTCAGCAGCAGCAGAATAGTACTTCACGTAAACTTTGAATTCTCTATATATATATATATATTGTGTCTATGTACATGCATTGGTAACGAGATGGAATACAAATTTAAGACCTTTAATCATTTGGATATGAATATATCATCATCAACTTTAACTTTTATTGATGAATACATTCACTTATGACTTAACGGTGCATGTTTTTGCTAGCTATCGATATATATATTCTTTTTGAAATAATGAATTTGTATACCAAATAATTGTTACGTTTGGTTGTTGCTAATTTGTCTTTTTACGCTCAGTTTTTGTAGGAATTTAGCCAGAAAAAGCAAGAAATGCGACTATGTGTTATATCATGCGTTCCCACGGTGTAATTTCATTCATGCATCTTCTTTGTTCTCAGGATTAATCCTTTTGCTTTTTCTTCTTTCTCGGTCTATCTTTTGTTTTCTTTTTTCTTTTACTTTTAATCTTAAGAATGGAGTTGAACGGTGCTTACTACTTGAGCAACCCTCTCTTATTATGACTAGCTAGTTTGATATTTCAACTACCTCAATCAGGACATTTTTTTAAAAAAAAATATTAAAAAATCATGTTCTTTTTCAATTGAGGAATTGGTAGGTTTAAGATTTAAAGTTTAGGAATGTCTTTAACAAAATCGCTCAAGATGTATAGCATTTGTTTAAATATAATAGTACTATGAAGAATAGTAGTAACTTTTGTATTGGTAAGACGTTAGATAAATTCTAGTTTAAACACTGCATGTTTAGTTGCATAATCTTTTTCCAAATTATTAAGGAGTAAAAATCTCGAATACAAACTACAAAAGAAAAAAAAAGAAAAAAAAAGAGAGAACAAGATTCTACACGCACGTGTCAAACACATGAAAAAATTTGCAATAATAGGCGGAGACAGATAGACATGATGTTGCAGCTCTTAAGTCTTTTGTGTTTCATCTATAAACTTTAAAAAGATACAAACTGATATGTTTATTCAGTTACATTATTGCCAAGAATATAAAAGATTAAAATAATAATAGATGAGAATGAAAGAGCGAATGCATCATAATTTTTATTTAATGTTTGTTTTCAATTTTAATTTGGGGTTTCCAAGAATATAAAAGATTAAATATTATAACCAAATGAGAATAAAAGACCAAATACCTCAAAATTTTATTTAATCTTTTTCTTTTTTGACTTAATACTAGTATATGTTTTTTGTTTCCAAGATAGGATAAAATAGAAGAGAAAAATTCATATAAGTAATACCTATTAGTGGGAATCGGTTTTAGACTTGGTAAAGAACTTCTATCATGATAATAATAATAATAATAATAATAATAATAATAATAATAATAATAATTATTATTATTATTATATTTATTTATATTTATTTATTTATTTTTACTTGCATTTTTATTGAAAAGGGGATGGAAAAAGAAAAAAAAAGAATCTACAGGAGAAGGAGGTGCATGCATTATTTATATAAGATAAAAATAAAATAATCCCCTAATTAAGGATGTGTGGGTGGTGGAGAGGGAAGTGTACATTGAATATTACTTGGGAAAGGGATGACATGTAGGGCTCTATGCCTTTCAATTCCTCATATACTATATAGTTATTCTTTCTTATGTCTAGGGTATGGGCTTTAATACTATAACCCTAGCTCTGAAATAAACTTAAAGCAAGACAGAGGATAGGGTGGTTGTATCTCTCTTTCATCATTTCATTGTGCTTTTCAATCTGTATTTAGTATTTGTATTGATGCTTAGACTAATTCGATATAAAATCTATTAAAGAGGTTATCGTTCCTTATTAATTAGGGCTACTTAATTTTTAAGGCTCAAACTTGAAACCTCTTATTAACCATGAAGAAACTGTATCCATTTCAGTGTGCTTTTCAATATTTGAAAGTATTTGTATTGATGCTTCGACTAATTCGAGTGCGTGCGATATAAGATCCATTAAAGAGGATATCGCTCCTTATTAATTAGGGTTACTTAATTTTTAAGGCTCAAACTTGAAACCTCTTATTAAACACGAAGAAACTGTATCCATTCCATTGTGCTTTTCAATCTGTGTTTAGTATTTGTATTGATGCTTCGACTAATTCGAGTGCGTGTGATATAAGATCCATTAAAGAGGATATCGCTCCTTATTAATTAGGGCTACTTAATTTTTAAGGCTCAAACTTGAAACCTCTTATTAAACATGAAGAAACTGTATCCATTTCATTGTGCTTTTCAATATTTGAAAGTATTTGTATTGATGCTTCGACTAATTCGAGTGCGT
>AWOL01S0014922.1:14051-63187 GCA_000715115.1 Nicotiana otophora | reverse complement strand
GGGGGGGGGGGGGTGCATTGGGCCTATGAGGACTTATTTGGGATAGAAATGACACCATGTAGCTACTTTAAAAGACTGTTATTTAAGAATTAACCCGTGCGTCCTCAATTTCAGTTTTTCAGTTTAAGTTTTCGGGAAAAAAGTGTTATGAATTATCTTGAAGTTAATATTTTTAGTTTAAAATTTCAGGTTAAAATAAGTACTGGTTACTCTCTAAATAACATCTTTGAGAATGACTATCTATGCACTTGCCCCCTTATTTGGGCCAGTGCATTGCATGTTGGACTTTAAATCTCCTACAAAGTCCTCAATCCAGAAAATTTTTAAGGAATTCTACAACCAAGAATTAACCCAAACAGCCGCAAACCCAACCGATTTGGCTAACAATAATTGGATATATAATAAGTATATAATCTTATATTATTAGTATATAATCTATGCATACCAGCTAAAAAGATTAAACAGTAAATCCGATCGTCTCTTTTCAAGAAAGTTTTAGAAAATTTACAAAATGTGGAAAAGTTGGGGACTACTGTAATCTATGGGACTGTGAATAAGATCAATTGTTTCTTGCAAACTTACATAATTTGCTCAAGACTTGCAGTTAAATATTGTGGTAATTCTCATCATCTTATTGCTCTTCATTAAGTGATTGTCAAGTTGCTTTTACATCACAAATAATGCTATACAATATTTATGGGGGAACTGCACAGATAATCACTAATTAGAGATGTCTTTACTTTTTAACCACTGTTTTAAATATATTTACTCTCTAGCCAATGCTTAATATATTTTTACCCGCCCAGACAAAAATACTCATGTGCTAGACATGAGTGCTGTGTAAATATTAAGGACATGATGTCCTTAGTTTCATGAGTGTTGTATAAATATTAAGGACAAAGTGTCATGTATTTGCAACTTCTGTTGTTAAACTTAAGGACACCATGTCATTAACTTCATATGTGCAGTGTAAATGTTGAGGATATGGTGTCCTTAACTTCATGTGTACATTGTAAATGTTAAGAAAATAGTGTCCATAACTTTATGAGTATTGTGCAAATATTAAGGACATGGTGTCCTTAACTTCATGAGTGATGTGTAAAAATTAAAGACATGATTTGTCCTTAATATTTACACAACACTCATAAGAACGGGTAAAAATGACTTTTCGTATCAATTTTAATAGAGTAGTGGCTATTTTTGCTCAACATTAAAAATACTGGCTAAAAAGTAAATACCACTTAAAAAAATAGCTATACCACGCCATTTATTGATATTTATGAAAGACAGTTTTTATTAGTCAAAATTGAAAATTACTGCTCCCTCTGTTCCAACTTGTTTGATTGAAAATTGAAAATTACTACTCCCTCTGTTCCAACTTGTTTGATTGGGATGGAGTTTAAGAAAAAATAAAAAATTTTGAAATTTGTGGTCCTAAACAAGTCAAAAAGGGACCCAAAATATTTGTGTGGTTATAAAAGCTTCTCGTTAAGGGTGAATTGTAAATTTAAGCTAAATTGTTTTCAAATTTAGAAAGGGGTCATTCTTTTTGGAACATACCAAAAAGGAAATAGATTTTGGTAATATATCCACATAAACTGGAACGGAGGGAGTATTATTTTTAAAAATTACTCTATTGGCCATAAAAGCTGGTATAGTTTATCCTAAAAAAGAACTTAGAAACGTCGAAACAATATAAACACTAAATAGCTCATTTTGTTGCAACCAACTCCAACACACACACAATTATGTCATTTCCAGAAAATCTGGAATCTATTATAAGCAAATCAAATTTGACCAAATTAGTAAAACAGCAACATATAAAATCACAGATTATGTAGCTTCCCATTTACAAAGCATATCCAATCCCTATATAATTATTACCTTTACTTTTAGCTCTCTCAATCCCTATCAGTTAAATCTTAGTTTTCTAAACATACTTCCATCCATTGCCTGTCCCTGTATTCTGGAAACTATACACAATTTTTTCAGAGGTTAAAACAACCAGAAAAATTCAGATAACACAGAAGAAAATCAATACACAACTCGGATCAGTTTATGGTTAATCGTACAAACCCTCGTGCTCCCAAATATCAGCAAGAAAGTCGACCATGTCCTATAAAGAACAACCATTTGGAAAAAGTTAATCCGAGCCTTCCCTTGAAATAGAAGAGAAAAGATATCAACAAATATTTCAATAGGTGACACTCACCGAGAGAGGAATTGGTTGAGGAAATCGCTTGTTAGTCCCAAATAAGCTTTCATAAGATACATTCCAACTACAGTGACACAGAACAAGCAAAATTAGCCGATAAAAGTAGACAAACTTAATATAATGTGAGAGAAACAGAAATCTGGAGTTATAAAAATTATAGCGTCTATTGGAAAAGTCTAGCAGCGCAGTCAATCATGTCTAATCGTGAAGTTAATTATCTCCGATAATCTTCTAGTGACATTATACCACTTTAAGAAAAGTCCTAAATTTTCATTCCCTGAGAAACATGAAGATGAGCAAAGGTTCTCACTTTAACATGGGTTCTTCAACTCTTCGGTTCTCGGGCTTTTTACTTGCTAGCCACTGAAGTCTCGACTGGTTCCAACGAAGATAGCCTGCAATCAGCAGACTGTCAACATAGCAAACACAACTTTAAAAGTCCCTATTCATGCAAGTTGGAAACAAACTCGAACGTAGATGAAAATGGCTAGTGATTTTTTTTTTAACCGTGGCATTAGAGCCAGCTTGCCCTCACCTCGACTAATTCCACGGGATACCTGCTACCAGCAACTGGTACAAGGTAACTCTGAAAATGGCTAGTTTTCTTATATATATATATATATATATATATATAAAGGAAGAAAAGGGAAATCTAGTCATTGCAATGAACTTGCCATGATTTACGAATTCATTATTGGTGGTAGCACTGCCAGTGCCACTGTGTTGAGCGAGGCTATTTGAGATACTGATGGAAGACATGCTTCTTTGAGACTGAACGGTACTGTTCTCCATCTCACATGTACTTGTGCTCCAAAAATCATCTGATATACTCGGTTTTCTCACCAACCTTCCTTGAATTCTCAGTCCTTTAGATGGCTCATCCACAGCAATAATTGGATGAGATTTGGAACAGCAACCAAAACAACCTCTGCTCTGTTCAAATTCAGGTTTATTTGCATATACAACCATATGGTGACAAGAAGAAAAATGTTTTGATGCCACAATAACTATGGTGACAAGAAGAAAAATGTTTAGAGGACACTTGAACTATCAAACAAGCACACAGAGTCCCAGATTAACAATATATACGTGCAAACTATCAAAACAAGAAAACGCGGGGGGCGGGGGGATACTCGAAGGATGTCTTGCTACAGAAGTTTGAAGAGATGAAATGTCTGTCTGATTTAAATTCAAATTAGTTACGGGTCAAGTGAAAGGGCATATGGCGAATTTTCTCACAGTAGGATATTTGTCCTTTCTTTATTGGAGTAGGGTGGGAAAGGAGCAAAATAAGCATTAGTAGATTCTGTTTTATTAGAAGAAAAACTTGCTTCAAAATTCCAGTGCTCTAGAGCACTCAACGATGAATTGATAACCTGCACAAATTCATAGAACTGTCAAGTGTGCCATTCCGCCAGTTTCGTTGCATGTCCAAAATACAACTTACCAGCTCCTTTTTTATGCCCCAAAGAAAGGGAAAGAATGGGAAGAGGGGAAATCTCCACACTGTATGTTCTCAAAGCTGTTCACTGGTAGCTCCATATTAACAACAATCGACATCCAAATTGTGAAGAAAAAAAATCTAAGCATCCGACTCATTATCTAAACACTACAAATGGATGCTGGAGTAGCTCATAACCTAGGAAAACCTTTTTGAAACCCTTATACAACCGATATGGGACATGTTCTCTAAAACTCTCCCGTGCATAACCTGTAGATATTTTCTTTTCACTTTTTTCTCTCTTCCACTTTTGCTTCTTCTTTCCTTTTCCTTTTTTCTTTATTTGGAGAAGACTGAAGTGGCTTAAGTCAGCATGGAGTACAGAGAAGGCTTAAGTCAGCATGGAGTACAGAGAAGGCTCAATAGGCTAGGAGTGTGCTTGCAAATGGCTCGATGGACTGAATATGTAGAGAGGCACAGATCCATAGAATAGGCAGAGAGAAGACTAAGTGAAAACTAGCCTACCAAAGTTCACTTCTGAAACCATTGAAAAGGATTTGAGCATCAAAAAAAGTTAGAACTATGGGTGCAATAGCCCATATAGACTATATTTTGAAATCCTTAGACAACCGATATGGGACAAGTTAACACTAATGATCAATGAAGTTTTCGCTCATTGTGAGTTCAGCCTTGTTAAGAAAAATAACTCATAGAAATAAAATTTCACTGGTAATAACAAGAATAAAATGGACCACCAAGATACAGTAATCAACGAGAATAGAAAGAGTAATACACCGGGATTTTAACGTGAAAAACCCTCCTCAATAAGGAAAAAACTTACGGCCCAAGCTCAGGAGCAAATCTAGAATACAATTCACGGGTTTGGCAGAACCCAATAGTTTTAGCACAGGCTGTGTTTGTATTAAGAAATTCACTTAAGTGATCTTGTCCTAGAATCCATAACTCATAAGCTTAAAATCCTGGACCTGCTTCTGCCTAAGGGGTGCAAAATAATATCGATATAGTACGATAATCTACACTTGATAGTCTCGAGTAGAATACTCGAAAGACCACTACACACTCTAATGAAACAACTTTATTTTGTACACCTAAAAATGATACCACTCACTCTCTATTTTATTATATGCAAATTGCTATCTTCTCTTGTTTTTGTATTCTATTCTGTGTGTTGAAGTGAGAGAAATGCCTTTATTTATAACAATAGGAGCTATGAGCTCCAAGCACAAAAATAGAAAAAGAAAGGAGAAATTACCAAAAATTTCTCTTCCACACACTTCATATTGTTTTGGCACATGGCGATTTAACAAGTAGGGATGGATCCCACAAATCTCTCCCTCCAGACTTATTCACCTAAAGGAGGTAATACCGGACTTATAATTTGAGCGCATGCCGACAAGGTTTTTGCACAACTCAAACTTGTCTCTTGGTACCATCTTGGTCAACGTACTTGAAGGATTCTCACATGTGGAGATCTTCAAGAAATGCAAGGATTTGCCCTCTGCCTTTTGTCGAATCCAATGAAATCTTGAGTAATGTGTTTAGTCCTTGCATAGTACATGGAGTTCTTGCTCAAGTCTATTACACTTTGAGCGTCACTCCTTCTAATGCAAGTCAATTTCTTGAAGAACCATTTGAGCCATATCATTTTAGAGTGAGCGGCACTTATGCAAATTCAACTGCCATGATATAGCTCCTCCTAAGAGAGTAAACAAATATCCATTAGTGGATTTGCCATTATCAAAATCACCTATCATCTCAGTATTTGTATAGCCCTTCTAAATTGGATCAGATCTTAAAAAACACAAGTAGTTCTGAGGTACCTCTCAAATGTTGAGTATTCACTTGACTATTTCCTAGTGTTCTTTTTCGGGATTTTAAAGAAAGTTGATGATCAGCGATTGCATGTGCAATGTCAGATCTAGTGCTTACTATTTCATATATCAAACTCCTAACGATAGAGAATAAGGAACTTTGGCGTTGTTGTCTTTCTCTTTTGTCGTGGGACATATCTTCTTGCTCAACTTCATGTAACCAACAAAAGTTGTGTTGACTGGCTTAGCACTCTTCATGTTGAAGCATTTTAATACACACTCAATATACTTGTCCTGGGACAACCAGAACTTTCTACTCGTTCTGTACTTATATCTCGACTAATCTGCATTCCTAGAATTTATTATGTTGTACTCAAGTCTTTCATGTACAATGACTTGGACAAGTCTCCCTTCAACTTGGCTATTAGATTTTTATCATGTCTTACAATCAACTTATTATCCACATATAACAAGATAAAATTGTTATCAAAATATCTTTTGAAGTATATATATTTGACTTTCATGAATGAGTCAAATTTCGTGTACCACTGTCTTGGTGCATGTTTCAACCCATGGACTCTTCTTCAATTTGCACATCATGTGTTCCACCCTTTTGCTTTAAATTCTTCCGACTGCTCTCTATAAAGGGTGTTTGGATTGGCTTTTAAGCAGGTGAAATCAGCTTTTAAGTTCTTTTTAACTTTTTGCGGTGTTTGGCAAAGTCAAAAAGTACTTAAAATAAGTTAAAACTGCTTAAAATAAGCCAAATAAGTTGGGGCCCAACCCCAACTTATTACTTTTTGGCTTAAAAGCTATTTCTACTGAAAACCCACTTTTTTTAAGCCAATCCAAACGGGCTCATAGATTTATTCCTCTTTATCTCCATTACGGAATCCAGTTTTCACATCCAATAGCTCTACCTCAAGATTTTGACTAGATGCTAAGCTCAAAATAGTTCGAATAGACAGCTTGCTACTTCTATCTTTCTAAACAAATCGCTATTTCAATCTTTCATGAGTTTCAAGACTACTTTGCATTTGACTGGACTTTTTTCCTTTGGAAGTTCAACCAACTCGTGCAATTTCTATAGAGATTCCATAATCTTCTTGCATAACTTTCATCCACTAATGAGAGAGCATCTCCTCAAGAATTTCTAGTTCCACATCATCACTAACGAGGACACAATTTAAGAAAGAATACATCGACGATTCTACTATTTGCCTTTCTGATCACTTCAATGGTCGTTGTATTTCACAAGTAGGGTGAGATCTTCCTGGAGAGGCAGATTTATGAAATCCATCTCCAGCTTATTGAAAAGCCATGTGTCAAAAAACACTTTTGAAATTCATCCTTGGAGACCAAGAATGAAATGTGTGGAGAATTTTTGGCAACTTCTCCCATGGTTGGAGCCCACAACTCCTATTGTTATAAATAGAGATATTTCTCTAATTTCAACACACACAAATAGAATACGGAAGCAAAAGCTGAGAACAATTCACTAACAAAAAGTAATTTGTGAGAAAAAAATATAGAGTGTAAGCGATATCATCGCGAGGTGTGTAGATCAAAAGAAAGTTGTTTCTTTTGAGTATAGTAGTCTGTTGAGTATTTTGCCCGATACTACCAAGTGTAAACTTCTTTATTATACTGATACGATTTTGCTCCTCTCAGGATGTGAGTTTTTACATTATTTGGAAGTGTTCTCCACGATAAAACCACAGTGTCTTTGTTACTCTCTTTTTTCTTGTCGATTATTGTGTCTTGGTGCTCTAACTTTTGCTCATGTTATTCACCGTATATATTTTTTATAGGTTATTTTTCACAAGGTTGATGTTACAATGAGCATAAACTTCATTGGTCATTAGTGTAAGAGAACTTGTCCCATATTGGCATATTTGGGTCAATTAAAAATGACTTTAAATTTGCAATTCTATGGAGCAATCGATGATGGATTTATAACTTCACAAAATGATACATGATACAAGTATGTTCTTCCACCAACTTTGTTACATGTCCTAAATACAACTTATCGGCTCCTTTCTAAAACCCAATGACAGAGCTAGAAATGGGAAGAGGGGAATCACCAGATCATATGTTCTCTAATTTGTCCATAGGTAGCTCCACATTTACAAGAATCGACATTCTAGTTGTGAAAGAACCCAAGTATCCAATCCAAAATCTATACAAGTGGAGTAGCCAAGGACCTTATACACCCGAAACCTTATACAACTGATGTGGGACAGATCCACTATACCCTCCTGTACGTGTAACCAGTTCTTGGGTTTACACGGGGACTTAAGACCTTTTTTACTCTTTTTTTTGTATTTTTGTCTTTCTTTTCTTGTTTCTTTTCTTTTTCTTTTATTTTTAAGACTAGATGAAAGTGGATTAAGTCAAAGTAGAGAGAAATGGCTCAATAGACAAAGAAGTGTACCTATTAATAGCTCGATGGACTGAATTAAGAGATGTCGAATCAGTAGAATAGGTAAAGAAAAGACAATAGTTTAAACGAGCTTAGCAAAGTTTGATTTTGATACTATTTGAATGAATCTGAGCATCCAAACCAACACCTTACGACTATGAGTGGAGTAGTCCAAAACCTTATAAGTTTCTTTACAAACCCTTAGGCAACTGATAGGGGACAAGTTCTCTCACGCTAATGATCAACGAAGCCTGCTCATTATGGCATCAGTCTAAGGCTCCACTGTTATGACTTTCTATGCTCCCTTTATCACCTATTATATGACTCCGTTCAATTATCACATAGGAAAGGACAACCAGGAACGATCTTTAACACAATTTAGCTAAAACTTTTTTCAGAATAGAGTTTAAATGTGCAAAACAAGACAAACGTAATATAAGATAGTAATGTATTACTATATAAGTTTAGATACTTGGTGATTCTTTTTCCTTTATTAAAAAAGATTGGGATGCACTAAAAACAAGTTGGTAAGATAATTGGGGATGAAGAGTGAGCACTCCCCTTATAGCAGCCATTCAAAATCATGTTACAAACATCCACCATCGATGACAAAATCTTCAAGATAAAGTATGTCGCAAGAATACTGCAGTTGTCAGATTTAATTTCAGCAGTATTCATAAGCTACTCCTAAGTCCTTGAAAACTCTCCCCTTTCCGCACCTATCTCCTCCCCATCCCCCTCCCAAATCACATATGAAGGGCTCTCTTTAACTTTGGAGGCTCATGCATCAGCCTCATCACATACAAAATTAACAAGCACTAAGAGTCTAAGACAGTGACTGGTAGGAGGTGAATTAAAGGAGGAACGAGGAAGGGCTATTTCCTTTGTTTGCTTAGTAGTACGAGGAATGTGAGATTACTGAAACAGTATGCTTCCCTTCAACATAAGTTTTTCTGATCCCTCCAGAATTAGAAGGAAAGAAGAAAATAAATCTTGTACTTTCTTTTTTAGCTGTACCAAACAACCAGAGGAAAAGGCTAAATACTCCTGAAGTGCAAGTAAATTGGAAGGTTCACCTCCACCCTCCTTCTTTCCCTTTGTCCCCCATACAGGAAGAAAACAAAAGGTAAATACTAACAAAATATACACTCAATCGCTTTCTAATCCAACATAACCCCTTCAAAACCAGCTCCAAGAATGCTAGTAAAAATACGCTCGATCACTTTCTCGTCCAACATAACCCCTTCCAAAGTAGCTCTAAGCACTAGTTCCCAAGGAAATTATACTTATTTAAAGCAATAGGAGAACAGAAGCAAGTTCCAAACAGAACATATGAAAAGATATTCATCATCCCATGTCAAAAACGATATCTACTTTGGTAATTTTAATGCCAAGATTGATTGCTCACATGATAATTTTAACATTTTTCAACCTCACAACTAAGATGAGGTACATAAAGAAGCGCCTATGAGATCGTTCCAACTATTGATTGTATAAAGACACTGAAATTACAATATCCTCCCCAAACTTTGTCAAAGATTTTTCGAATTTATTTTCCGAGCTATGTTGCTCGGACTCTCCGAAAATGTCACCGGGTGCGTGTCGGATGCTCAAGAAGTAGTGTATTTTTGGAGGATCCAACACGGGTGCGGCAGGACTTTGGAAAGTCCGTGCAACATAGTATCCGAGTTTCCTGCAATTCGGACTTTGTAGAGAAGCTCAATTTCAGTAGTTAAGACTTGAATGTTTTCATAAAACAAAGATAGGATTCGCCTTTTGGTAGATGAACTTTACTTTAACGACAACTCTTTAGCCAACAATTTGGAAGATCAAACACCACACACTTTACAAAGGAATAAAGAGAAACTTATGTTTCTTATTCAGTTTCCTCCATCTAAAGAGAGAAAAGTTCTAAACCTTCTCATTCTTCCTCTTGCATAAGCAAAACCCCTTCTCCAATTCTTTTTTTTTTCTTTTTTCTTTTATGGGTATCCTATTGAGTGGCTAAAATATAGAAACAGCCATCAAAATGATTCCAAATAGGTAAAGGAATCACAATTTTCAGAAAAAGTCAATGGTAGCAAATAATGTGTTCACAAACAACACACAATCACTTAACAGCCTGAATTCACCAAATTTTGAAGACAACACAGAAACAGAAACAGAAACTAAACTAAACTAAGAATAAACAAGAAACAAAAATTGATCATTTAAGAATCTGAATACATACCCCATGCAAGCCAGAAAGTGACTGATCCAAGCACTGAAAGAAGTGTAAATCATCATATATCTAAACATACAAGAATATCCAATTGTTCTTTAAGGCTCCAAATGAACCAGATCACTAAAACCCAAGCATAAAAATCCAATCTTTTTCTGCACCCAAAAAAAAAACCTTTTTCAGTTTCAAGAATCAGATTAATACAGAAAAAAAAAACTTTTTTTTCCTTACCTTAGAGCAACCATAATATACATATGGATAATAAATACAATACATCAATTTATTATTAAAGATTTAAATGGTAATGAAACTGAATTCCAAAAGGGAGTTTCTATACCTGGGGCGCCCCTCTCTCTCTCACACACACACAAAAACACACACAGAGACACAATGTTTCTCTCTCTGCTTTATCTGTGGGTTTGATATTTGAATAGTGGACTAGGAAGTGAGGTGGCCTAGTTGGTGAATAGTTAGGTGTCTCATGTCTCTGGGGTTAAATTATTTTATCTTTATAATACTGAATGTTGTAATCCAGTGATTAGTAAGATAAGTGGTGAATTATGAGATTTAAGTTTAATTAGTGGATATAAAAATATTAAATTGTTTTTTTATTTGCTTTAAGTATTGAGTCGCTCTCACAATAATAGTCAAAAAAATATATATTATATATATATGTACACACATATTTTTTCTGTACATTCTGTATGTTATATATAAAAATTTTATATATTTTTTCGACTAACAAATATAAATGGCGCGAGATAAAAGTGAATAATAGCACAAATTGGCCCAAACAGAATCATTTTATCTTTATCTTTATGCGTATTATCATGTGTGCTTTGTGGTAAAGTGGTATTACTACAATTTTTAGAATCAAGAATCTGATGGGATGGGCCACGTGACTGTGATGGTTAACTGAATGAAGTATTCAGTAGTAATTGTTGATTGATTCTTGTGGATAATACTATATTGTACTATGAGTTTGGGAATATATGGACTGCTTGATTTTTTTTTGATTTTGGCAATTATAGTGTTTCCGTAAATTTGCGCGTACCTCAATTAATTTTACAAATACATACTATACAAGTATCTCAAATTTAATTCATAGTTTTGAACCCATTTTATTAATCACTAAGAAGTCACACTTTTGAGTGCATGCACTGTAAAGCTAGAATTTTCACTAAAATCAAAATATAGAAAAGTAAGTGTTGGGTTTTTTAAGCTTAAATGTAGCTTAAAAGAGGGTGAATGGGAAATGGAGGGAAATTGAAAATATTTGAGTCTTCCATATTGGAAGAGAAAGAGATTTTGATGGGTATATATACAATTGTACTTCTTCTGCCTCTTAAAGAGTTAAGAAGAAGGCAAGCCTCGCGCCGCCGTCGTCGTCGCTCGCTCGGCTACGGCTACGGCTACGGTCAAATGATTGATTGATTAATTTTTTGGATCAAATTTATTTGTTAATAGTAAATATTAACAGAATTGTTATTAATATCCGATTTTATGTAAACGGAATATTCTACTACTATATACACATAAAATATAAGTTTGATAATATACAATATAATTTTCCAATAAAGACTAATCTGCTCCTAAGTGCATGGAATATTGGATCTTATTATAGACCTAGGATAAACGAACAAATTAGAAAATGTGCTCCTTGCTAACATCTTTAAAATGTACATTTCATATAATTGGTATTATAGTAGAGCGATGTTCATTCAAGAGCTAATATTACATGTTAATAAGAGCGTATTGCAGACATAAAACAAGTAAATAAAAAGTAACAGTACTCCTCACTTAAAAATTATAGATGCAACATTTCATACCTCAACCCAGCTTTATCTTTCTTGGTGGAGGCTTTTTCTATTTCCTTTTTGACTTTTTGAGGGTGGGGTGGGGTGGGGGTGGGGGTGGCGTAGTTGGTGGACCAAGAGAGACAAGAGAGGGTGACAATATGAATCCTTATGTAATTTATGAATATACACTTGTTTGCACAATTTTTGGTCAAAAACATTAATGTACTGAAATTTCTTGATCTAAAACAAAAGAATAAATCTTCATACTTACGCAAAATTTCTCTCGTGTGAAACAAAAGGTTGCGAGTCGTAGATAACAAAATACTTCTTGGAGCAATAATGAGTCAATAAATAATTTACGAATGTGAAAGAAAACAATAAATAATATTCAAGTAAATACGGAACAAGTTTCACCCGATAAGAGTGAGATTTCCCACTGATTCTTTTAACTATGATGGATAATGACAAGTGTTTGAATATTTCGATTCTGATTCCTCTTGGATCACGAGAGAAAAGATGGATACAGAGATATAAAAGCAAATTTTGTATGTATCTTATAAAGAGAGAATTTTTAGAAAAATGTCAATATAGTTATTTAAAAAAGTATTCCATCCTCCCTTTCTAGGATTACACCTCTTCCTATTTATAGGGGTACATTAGCCACAAAATCATAGATATTACAATAGAGAGAAATATTCACTAGAATATTCTCTAGGGAATTTGACTCTTTAAACTATTCGTTACTGCACGCCGAGCAAAGGTGCTCGTCCTTGTCTTCTACTAAGCCACCTCGACTTCGACGACGATCTGCCTTCATTATACGACCTCGACCTTATGGTATGTTGTCATGCTAATGCACATTTGACTTCCGAAGGATTTTATACCCGTTGACCAAGTCAAATATGTAACGTGAACTTTTTCGCCCATACAGTTAGTCCTTCCGCTTACCGAGGACGTCCTCGCGGACAGGTTCGGTAAGTGGCTAATCGTAAAAAAGGAATGACGTGGCACTTCGAGGGTCACATATTTCAAACCCTTAATCTTCTGGGTAACTTCTTGGAACTAGCCTGTCAGGGAAAGGATGTGACGTCTTGACGTCACTCGTCATGATGACGCATGTTCCTGATACGTTGGGTCGATACACGCACGACTTTCATTGCTTCTACCGTTTCGATTTTTGGTTGCAATCACAATGAACTATTTCACATTCGGTGTTTCTTCTCTATAAATAGGGAGATGATTAGCATTGTTTGAGTTTTACCTTCATTGCAGTTATTAAAGCCACCTTTGCTTTCTCTTATTTCTCTTGCTTATCGTCTTCTGACTTTTCTTCCCATATTCTTAGCTTTTCTCTTCTAACTTTCTCCAAACTTCATAACCACGTCGAATTTAACTTCTGGTGTCAATGGGGGAAGTCAACCCTCTCCACTGGCTGTTGTAGTCCCTATTCATGAAGGAGATGCCATCTCCGCCGTTAAAGAGGAGGTTCTCCCTTCAGTAGATGAGATTATCCCCCGCAAGCATGATGAAAAATCGGATTTTCACCGGCCGCCAGAGGTGATAGTTGAGGTTTTCCGGTCTTCTATGACGGCTAAGTGCTTGGCGGATTTCAAGGACAAGTATGTCCTCCCCAATCAAGTGGAGTTTGTACCTGCCAACAACGATGAAGTGCAGGATTGTCCTGGGTATTGCGCACTCTACGCTTATCCTTTCACCATTGGCTACTCGTTCCCTCTTCCTCCTCTGGTGGAGGAGTTTTTCTGCTTTTATCAGGTCTGCCCCGCTCAACTCACCCATTTCGTCTATAAGGTGATTAAGATGTTGTCAAAGTTTGCCGAGTTGGCTGGTGTCGAGATCACCATGCGGTATTTAGTGCATCTGTTCACGCCCAGCTTTTACCGGGGGCAATGTTGAACCTTCGACATCGTGGGGGCAAGTCCCTGGTAGTTAGAATGGACGACAGAGGTAGTCGTCAAATTTGGCTCGACTTCTTCTTTGTCAAGACCGAGGCCATCGTGGCCGATGTGATAAGCGCAAAACACAATACGAAATTGATGCTCGCTATCCAAAGATATTATAGTATAATTATCGTCTCCGCATAAAATGGATTTAAACAATATTCAAGTAATTTCTAGCTTAACGCTATTCAGGATGATTAACACTATGGTTGGCATGATTAATAACTAAAATTAACTATGAAAACTAAAGCAATTAACAAATGATCACAGGAAGACAAGAATTGAGCAACACCGAAATAGTCAATGAATAAGGGTTGGGATGGGATGGGTGCAAGATAGCTATTCAGGATCTAACTCTAGTTCAATTTACTCTAATGTCCTAATGATTCTCACGAATTCACTTGATGATCAGTTCAAGCGTGTAGCCAAGACTTCTCTGTCGATTAAATCCTAACTCTACGAGGTGAACTAATATAAAGCCTTGTGAAAATATGCAAGAACGCGTAAATGGATTAGTCTTTAGGAAAACGTCTCTCGAATATTCTCTTAACTTGATTTAATCACAATTCAACAAGCTCTTTCGATTACTTAAAAAAGAATCACTGAATTAGACCAAACAAAATAATGCAAAGATAATCACCAAAATATTCCTCGTTCGATTAAATTAACCGGTGAATAAAGTCGCAATCAATTCAAAGCTCCATAAATGAATTCATACAAAGACCTAGAGTTAAAATCCACAAATATTAATCAAAACACCATATATGTCAAACCCTAAAGTAAACTACTCCATAATCATGGAGAAAGTCATCACAAATAAAGTTGAAGAATAAGAAAACATGAATTCAATCCAAACTCAGGTGTTGAGTTGAGGAAAGAATGATGAATCCTTGTGCTTTGAGTCTCCAATGCTCTTCCAATCTTCCGTCGGTCCAAAAGTCCTCTAAAACTCATATTTTTAATGATTTATACAATGTAGGAACGGGCCCGGACGAAACTATCCTTTCCAAGCTGAAGTGGAAAATTACTCTAAGGAAAATACTCAACGCGCCCCGCGGCGCCCCATGCGCTACACCAGTGGGAAAGTTCAGATAGCATGTTTTTTTCACTCTACAAGAATTTTGCACTAGTACTTTGTGCCCTGCAATGCGATAGTACATTTTTCTCTGAGTAATCTTTTTTTCTCACTTTTTGACATCTAGACTTGGTCCTCGGTCCTCGAAAAGTGATCTGGCTTAATTTCTTGGGCTTCTACTCATACTTCAAAGCTCCAAATCATCCATTTTAGCTCCAAACTTGCTTCTTCACTCGAAATCACACCCTACACAATATAACACACGCAATAAGTACAAAGTACTAATAATTAGGCTCAAATACATTCAAAGTGTAGTAAGTAGAGTGTAAAATATAATCGAAATACGGGTTCCTAGCCTACCATCACGATGTCACCGATTTTTCTAAAGCCTGGAACCACACTTGTAAGTATTTGCATTTTGCTTTTACCTATTTACGCAGTCATATATTCAAAACTTGTGAATTAATCCTTCTCATTTTGCAGTTATGGATCAGCCTCTTCAGTTGTTGGTGTATCTTGATGATTGTGTCAGACAAATCCTCCTCTGTACTGCAGGGATTCGTGATTGGTTGAGCTACTGGCAGAAGTTTAAACCGGTCCTCCCCTCAACAGGTAAATTCTTCTTTTGGTCGATGTTACATTTGTACCCGTTTACTTTATCGTGGCCATCTTTTATACTTCCTCTAGGTTCTATCAGGGGGCTGAAAGAAGGAATATGGCGCCGACGCCTTCCTTCAGGAGGAGAAGGGTTACCGCTTCCTCTGCCCATGCTTCCGCCTCGCTTGCAGCGCTCATTCCTTCTCTGGCTCTGGCTCATGTTTAATAAGAGGATGTTTCTTCTTATGACGCAGACTTGAGACCTCGCAAGAGGAAAGCCGTAGACGCATGAGAGGGTATACCCACGGACGTTGACTCATTAGAGGCCAAGATCGTAGTGCAGTAAACTGCGATCATTTCTATCGATGAGGCATTCTGGTGGCCCCTGAGATGCCTAGTTTAGAGGGGGTTAGTGTTTCCATACCTTCACGACATAAAGATGAAGAGGCCGTCATGTGCGCCTCTGGTGATCGTTCTACGTGTCCTGGGCAGGGGGAGGCCTCGTCTTCTAGGCTGGACTGGGATGCTTCTCCTGCCGATGGGGAGAGAGGAAAAATGCTCGTTGAACAAAATACATCTGATGGTGATGAGTCCGACTCCGACCTCGACCCTAAGGACCTCAAGATGATCGATAGTGGGACTACTCAGGTCGAAGTTAGGATAGAAGAGGGTCGAGGACTATCATGATTCTAGTGAATCGTGATTTGCTGAAGGATACTAAGGACGTGGTTAATGCCCTCGGCCCCCTTTGCTCCAAAGGTGAGCATGCAACCCTTCGGGAGTTGAGAGATAGCACACTGTCAAAGAGCATCGCCGACCTCGCTCTCAGGGTAAGTCTCTTCTTTTTTCATTCTCTCCTTTTTGCTTTGGTTTTGTGTCCAAGTGGTACTCTTACTTATCTTTTATTTGGTTTGCAAACCATTATTTTGGAGATCGATAGCGTATAGAGATAGAAAGAAGAAGCAAAATAGATCTATCAGAGGTTGCAGACGAAGTACGAAGAGTTATGCGGGAAGTACATGTATGCTCAGAGGCGGCTTTCGCAAGGAGGGTGATGCGCCTGCTTTGAGGGAGGAGTTGAGGAAGAAGGATGAAGAGTTGCTCGCGTCTGTGAAGCGACTTAGTGCTCTCAAGGGCTCTTTGAAGAGAAAGAAAGAGGAGCTCGAACTGAGCAAGGGCGTGGAAGCCCAATGCAGGCGACCTTCAGAGCCAAATTGATAAACTGCAAAGTCAGTTGGATGAGTGTCAGTTTGAAATAGACACGCTCATGGGAGAGGTCACTGACATGCAATAGATTCTCGAGGAAGCGGAGTCTTCCCGAATGGAGGCTCTAAGGAGGGATGAACTTTTAGAGTTGGCGAACAGAACCCTTCGCTCTAAACGAGTTAATGTTTAGTCCACTACTGAAGCTAAAGAGGCCAGGCTCTAGGAGAGGATTGGTGAATTGGAGAAACATAACCCTGAGCTACTTGAGCGGATATCCGTCGTGGAGGGTGAGAATGCCAAATTTCTTGAACGACCCTCTACTTCTCATGCCTCTGAATTTCCTGTCATTCCCCGGGAATAGTATGAGGAATAGATCCCCGTCGAAGCTCGAGTAGATGTGATTCGAGAGCTGGGTTGGACGGGATTTGTCTTTGAGACGGTCCTGGAGGAGGCCCAAGTCAAAGCTCGTAAGGCTCGGTTGTCCTGCGGCTATGATCTCGCGATACCTCGGCCTGATGCCGAGGACGATGATGAAGGGGGCATTGGTCAGTTTGAGGACAGTGACTGGTGTGACTCCGCCTACAATCGAGGCGAGGATGGAGAGAACAATGGGGACCTTGCTGGTGATGGCCATTAGATGTTCTGCTTCTATTTTTGTTTACCTTCCTGTACTATACCTTTTGCTGGCGTCTTTGAACGACATTGTAAATAAATCAAAGTTGTTTTTGTTGTATGCGTACCTTCCTTATCTATGTATGTTTTGCTTATGTATTTGTGTTTTTTTCTTATGCACCTTCTTCCTTATCGATGTATTTGTTCGAATCAGTTGAATCGAGTTTCTAAGTTGAGTCGTGGATGGAGGCCAATAAGTGTTTGTTCAAGCTGGTCGATCGTATTAGTTAGTTAAGTCGAGGCCGAGTGCCGATTGGAGTTGTTTGAGATAGTTGAACACACCTTTTAGTTAGGTCGAGGCCGAGGGCCGATAGTAGTTGTTCAAACTAGTTGAACGCGCCTTTTAGTTAGGTCGAGGTTAGGGGCGGTAGGAGTTGTTCAAACTGGTCAAACGTACCTTTTAGTTAGGTCGAGGATGAGAGCCGATAGGAGTTGTTCAAACTGGTCGAACGCACCTTTTCGGTAAAGCAATTTCAATGAACGAGCATCTCATTTATTTCAACGTCATTGTGTTAGTTACATCATTTCGCCCTGAGGATAATGTTGGAGAAAAATATAAGTTTTGGGTGATGGCTGGCCTTCCAGTCCCAATATATCTAGTCCCTTCATTGTTCGACTTGGAGATTCTTGAGGAGTCGGGCATTGAGAATGTGTCTATCTTCGCGTACTCCAATTCAAAATGTTCCATTCGTCGCCTCGTTAAAAACCTCCTTGAGAAAACTCTATTGGGACAAAACTCAAGTGAGGGAAAAAGAGTACAACTTACAGGACACTCCTTATTTTTTAGAAGTTGAAGTACTTGAGGTGGCTGATGTTCCAATTATTCGATAGGAGCTTCCCTTCCATAGCCTCCAGTTGTAAAGAACCCCTGTCCGCTTTGCCTATGATTTTGTATGGTCCGTCCCAATTTTCTCATAATTTTCCTTCTAGCGGATCTCTTCCTGCTTGGGTCATGGCTTTAAGCACGTAGTCCCTCATCTTGAGTAGTTGTACCTTGGAATTTTTGTTGTAGTAGCGTATGCTTGTTGTTTCTGTGCGACCATTCTTATGTATATCATATCTCGTCGCTCTTCGACCTCGTCAAGGTCTTGTCTCATATTCTCGTCATTGCCGGTGTCGCTTTCATTGCAGTACCTTAGGCCGGGCTGTCCGACTTCGACTGGTATGACCGCTTCCGTTCCGTAGACTAAGGAGTAAGGCGTTTCTCTTGTGCTCATTTTTGAGGTTTTCCTGTGCGCCCACAATACTTCTGGGAGTATTTCCGGCCACAATCCCTTGACTTCCTTGAGTTTCTTCTTCAAGATGTTTAAGATAGACTTGTTGGAGGTCTCTACTTACCTTTTGCCGGTTGGGTGGTAAGGAATTGAAAATATCATTTTAATACGCCATTTCTCGAAGAACTATGTGGTTTTTCTTCCCATGAAATGGGGTTCGTTGTCGCAACTTATTTCTTTAGGTAGGCCGAATCGGCAGATGATTTTTTTCCCATCTGAAGGCGTTTACTTCTTGCTCACAAACTTGGGTGAATGCTCCTGCTTCCACCCAAATAGAGAAGTAGTTAGTCAAAACTAAAAGTATTTTAACATTACCTCGTCCTAGCGGAAGCGGTCCCACGATGTCCATTTCCTATTTAATGAATGGCCATGGAGAGGTGACAGAGTGGAGGTGTTCGCTTTCTTGGTGAATCATGGGGTCCAACTTCTGGCATTGTTCACATGTTTTTACGAATTCCAGGGCGTCTTTCTTTATTGTGGGCCACTAGTATCCCTCCCGTATGAGGCACCTGACTAGTTCTCGGTCACCAGAGTGACTGCCGCAATGGCCTTCGTGGACTTCCTCGAAAACGCGTTGGGTTTGATTCGGGCCTAAACACTTTGCTAAGGGGATGTTGTACGTTCTCTTATATAAGTCTCTGTGAAGGAGATTGTATCTGGCAGCTTGCATTCTCAGCTTCCTAGTTTTCTTTTTGTCGTTTGGGTCCTACAAATAGTTTATAATACAATTGCGCCAGTCCCAAGTTAAGTTTGTAGATTTTACCTCAATGTGGTCTAATGCCGAGCTGAGGAGATGTACCACATTCCTGTCCCCAAAAGTTATGCTTCTTGTTGCGGCAGCCAGTTTCGCGAGGTCGTCCGCTTCGACGTTTTGAGTTCGTGGAATTTGGTCAAGCTGGCATTCGTCAAATTTAGGTAGCAATTTTCATATGTTGGTCTGGTAATTCTGCAACCTCTACTCTTTGACTTGGAAACTCTTAATAACTTGGTTGACGACAAGCTGAGAATCGCAGCGTAGCTGTAAAAGCCTCGCCCCATATTCGAGTGTTAATCCCAATCCTGCAATTACAGCCTCATAATCGGCCTCCTTGTTAGTCATATTTGGGCATCTTATTGATTGGAGAACCACTTCACCAGTAGGAACTTCGAGCATGAATCCCAGTCCGGACCTGCATGCGTTGGATGCACCGTCGGTGTGTAGGACCCAAAGGTCTCGTGTTAGGTGAGAAGCTTGATTGGCTTCCTTTTCGGCCTCAAGCATTATTTGGCACTGAAGTCCGCGAAAAAGTAAGTCGGTGAGCACTTGTGATTTAATCGTTGTGCGAGGCTGATAAGTGATGTCGTGCTCGCTTAATTCAATCTCCCATTTGGCCAGCCTCCCCGACAGCTCAGGTTTGTGCAATATGCTTTTTAATGGAAATGTGGTGACAACCGAGATTGGGAGGCATTGGAAATACGGTCTAAGATTTCATGAAGCTACGACAAGAGTCAGGGCCAGTTTCTCTAGGTGGGGATACCTTGTCTCGGCATCGATAAGTATTTCATTGATATAATAAATTGGAGATTGCGTACCTTTACCTTCTCGAACTAGGACCGCACTTTCTGCTACTTCTGAAACTACGAGGTAGATGGGGAGAAACTCTCCGGTCTCGGGCTTTGAGAGCAAGGGTGGTGATGACATGTATACCTTGAGTTCCTTCAGCGCTTGCACACATTCAGACGTCCATTCGAGGCCATTATCCTTTTTGAGCATGTTGAAGAACCTGTGGCACATGTCAGATGACCTCGAGAAGAATTTGGACAGGCGACAATTCGACCCGTCAGTCTCTGGACTTGTTTCTTAGTGGTAAGATGTTCTAATATCCCATCGGTGGCCTTAATCTGATCTGGGTTGACCTCGATTCCTCGTTATGATACCAGGAAGCCCAAAACCTTTTCCGAAGTTACGTCAATTGCGCATTTCTCGGGGTTGAGTTTCATCCCGTGTTTCCTTAATATTTTGAATGTTTCCTTTAGGTGGTCGATGTGATCCTCGGCCCTCAAGGATTTGACCAAAATTTCATCGTTGTATACCTTCATGGTTCTGCTGAGCTGGTTTTTGAACATCTTCGTGACTTTCCTTTGATAGGTAGCTCCCGCATTCTTCAACCCAAATGGCATGACCCTGTAATAGTACGTTCCCCTGTGAGTGATAGACGTAGTTTTCTCTTGGTCACCTTCCTCCATGAGTATCTGATTGTAGCCCGAGTAGGCGTCTAGAAAACTTAGCAACTCCTGTCTTGCTGTCACGTCGATGAGTTGGTTGATGTGTGGTAAAGGGAATGAATCCTTTGGGAAGGCTTTGTTCAGATCGATGAAGTACACACACATCCTCCATTCCACATTCTTTTTTTTTTACCAATGCCACGTTGGTGATCCATTTGGGGTATTTTGACTCTCCGATGGAGCCATTGGCCAATAGCTTTTTTACCTCCTTGTGGACAGCCTCGTTGATAGTGGGTTGAACTTTCGTCGGACTTGCCTTACCTGGGGTTAGAAGGGGTCGACACTTAGCTTGTGTGTGGCTATGTCTTTGGGGAGGCTAGGCATATCTGCATGGCTAAGGCAAACAAATCCGCGTTAGGTATTAAGAATTGACTGAATTTACCTAGGTTTTGGAGTTCGCAGCCGATGTAGGCTTTTTTAGTGAGGTCACTATGGTCTAGATGGACGAGATCGAGGTCTTCTACGATTGATCCTGCGGATGCGACCACTTCTGGGTCAGTAATGGTATCTTTGGCTTTGATTGGTAGAGACCTCGACACTATTGATTGATATGCCTCTTTTTCCTTTTCTTTTATTTTGTTGAATTGTCGTGTCGTCCAAGGCGATTCGATAGCATTATCGGGATGTGCATTTTCCCCTCGTATCCTGAATATTCCCTAGGGGATCGGGAATTTGATCACTTGGTACAAGCTAGAGGGGACTACCCTCATGGGATGTATCCATGGCCTCCATACGATGGCGTTATATGTGGTGTCCTGATCCATGATAGGGAACGTGGTCCCAAATGTTACTCCACCGGTGAGGACGGGGAGCGTGATCTCACCCAGCGTTCGTTCAACTGCGTTATTAAAATCGGTTAGTGTAATGCAGTGCAATATTATCTTTTCCTCAAGTCGCATATGTACGAGGACTCGAGGATGAATGATGCACGCTCCGCTTCCATCGTCTACCATAATTCCTATAACATCAGTATCAATAATTCGTAAAGTAATGACAAGTGCATCATTGTGAGGAAAAGTCAAATCGTCGGCATATGACTCATCGAAGACAATACTTTCTCTGAGGTCGTCATACCGTTTGTGGGTGATTGTTCTCTTGAGTTTATTAGTGGCGGTGAAGGTTATGTCGTTGATGCAGATATCGTCGCTACCACCAAAGATCATGTTGATGGTGCGAGCGGGAGAGGGCGGCTTTGGTGGGCTTGGACGCTCTCGACCCTTTGCTAATGTGTTCCTTCCTTTGTCGCTGAGTAATTCTTTGAAATGTCCTTACTGCAACAAGTTCGCTACTTCTAACCTTAGAGCGTAGCAATCTTCCGTTTTGTGTCCGCGTTCTTGGTGGAACTCGCAGAAGGCGTCAGACTTCCTGGTGCTTGGGTCACACTTCATCTTTGGTTTCCACTTTACCTTTGTTCTGAGTTCTCAAGTGCGTAGACTATTTATATAGGTAAGACACAAAATTATGAGTATATAGTAGGGGGAATACCTTAATCATTCGTATGAATGTCTAATCTTGGCCTAGAGGGTCTTCGCGACGGAAATTAGGGACGAGTGACTTGACATAGGGTTGGTGTCATTCTCTGCCTGCCCACGGTGATGGATGGTCTCTCCTCGCATTGTACCTGCATTCCTTTCTGGGCTTGGATTGTACCGAGATGAGTCGTCGGGTTGGCCCGTTGAGGTCTTTATCGTCTGCCCCGACCTTAGCACAGTAGGCATTGCGGATCTAGTCCCACGTGGCCGGTGTGTACTTCATCAACCGACTCAATAACTTTCTAGCCGCCCTCGAACCTTCCCTGCTCAGCTCATTCTGAAAGGCTGATACGGCCATTCTTTCGAAGACGTTAGGTAAAGTCATCCTTGCCCTGTTGAATCGGGAGAGGAAGTCTCTCAGTCCCTCCCCTACGGATTGCTTGATGGCGAAGATTTCATTCACCCTTGTTTCAGCTATCTTGGCTCCTGCATGTGCCGTTAAAAACTTGTCGGCCATCTCTTCAAATATTTCTGTGGAACATGCTGGCAGTTGTGAATACCACGCCAACGCCCCTCCCGTGAGGGTTTCACCTTATTTTTTCAGCAAGATGGAGGACACTTCTCTTTAATGAGGTCACTGCCTTTTACAGTGGTAACGTAGTGAGTTATATGATCCTCGGGATCAGTCGTTCTGTCGTAGACTCGGAGGAACGGGGGCATCTTGAAAGTTTTTGGTATGGCATGAGGAGTTTCTTCCTCCTTGTAAGGTTGTTCCCTAAACCTACAGGCGTCTTTTTTTGGTAACAATTTGGGGGCACCTGGTATTTTGTCTACCCATTTCTGGTGCTCCTTCATTTGTTCCTTGAGCACCTTATTCTCGTTTTCCATTTCCTCCATTCTTTTCAACACGACGACGAGAGAGTTGTCACCTGCACTGTCAATAATTGTATGAGTGTTACCTGAAGTGGGAGGGTTTGGTTGGTCGTCTCGCTTATTAATGTGTTGTGCTGCATGGATTCTCGTGGTTTCTGTTGTCGTGCATGGGGCTTGTTTACTCATCACGCTGACTAGATTGTCGGTTAACCATTCTTCGAAGAGCTTCTTCATAGCGGGTGTCGTCCTCTCTCCCTTGGACGTAGAGGCCCCCTTTCCATTTGGTATGGTTGTGCTGTAGAAAGGTGTAGGCGACTTCCCTAATCTGGGGGATGTCGTGAGGGTCACATCCTCATCCTGGGTGTCGTACTCTTCGTCGATGGTGCTCATAAGGTTGAGTGAGACGTTGTCTGTCGCTTTTGTTCTCTTTCCTTGATTACCTGCCATGGAGTTTTCGTATACAAAGAGAGAAAAGATAACTTTACAGCTCGTTAGGTTAGCAAGTCACGAGAGTTATAGATCTGAAAGGAAACTAAAAACTTGACTAAAAAAATCCCCACATACGGTGCAAAATTGTATGACCCAAAATTTAGATCTAGGTTTTATACAATTAGATTTATAGAGAAAATGATTAATCTAAGCCAATATTAATATCCAAATGATAGATTTAGTATATTTATGACACTACACGTGTGTTGTTAGATAGCAATATCTTGGATCAATAATGAGGCAATAAATGATTTACGAATGTGAAAGAAAGCAATAATGACAATAAATGGTATTTAAGTAAATAACGGAACAAGTTTCACCCGACAAGGGTGAGATTTTTCACTAATTCTTCTGATTTTGATGGATAATAATAAGTCTTTGAATATTTCGATTCCGATTCATCTTGGATCGGGAGAGAAAAGATGGATAAAGAGGTATAAAGGCAAATTTTGTATGTATCTTATAAAGAGAGAATCTTCTGAGAATGTCAATGTAGTTATTTACAAAAGTGTTCCATCCCCCCTTTCTATGATTACACCTCTTCCTATTTATAGGGGTACATGAGCCACAAAACCCTAGATAGTACAATAGAGAGGAATATTTACTAGAATATTCTCTAGGGAATTTAACTCTTTAAACTATCTGTTACTGCACACCGAGCAAAGATACTCGTCCTCGTCTTCTACCAAGCCACCTCGACCTCGACGACGCTCTACCTTTGTTATACGACCTCAACCTTATGATGTTGTCAATGCATAGTTGGCTTTCAAAGGCTTTTATACCCATTGATCAAGTCAAATATGTGACGTAAAGTTTTTTGCCCATATAATATTCTCACAGAAATAAATGACAATTTTCAAATGTATTTATTCAATTAGAAAAATCATTGAATTTTTGGGCATACAAAACCAGAGTAATATGGCTTGTAGCAGAGTACGTTAATCAAATGCCTGTCTATAGTGGTTAAAAATAAAAAAGAAAAGATATTTAGTGTTGCCTTATCTGGATTAGTGTGTATATGCGTGAGGTATACTTAAGTCTGAACTAATGCACAATGTGTGAGTTATACATACTCAGTAAATTATAGCACGATGAATAATCAACTTCGCAAAAATGGACAGAAACGAAACACAATAAGAAAATTTAATGGAGGATAATAGTTCCACCTCCGATTATGAGACCATCTAATTTTAAATAAGATAACACAAGCAATTTTGAAATAAAAAAAGGTTATATTAAACACCTTGATTGAGTTTTGAAAGGCATATGCATTCATTTAATGTGATTTTCTACTGTTGAAAATTGACCAGAAAAATAGAGACGTCCCGTAGAGATGTGGAACTACTTGAACACAAACCAAAGCTGAAATGTAGTAATCAAAAATAATTGACATCCAATAATTCACCTAACAAGGGCTCCAATAATGTTGACACATGTTATAAATATATTATATTATGGATGTCCATCTACTACTCTGTTGTAAATAAGCTTCCTCAAGAAATTTATCCATATTGGACTCCGCCATAAATATGTTTATATATTTAGTACTCTATTGGAAATAAACCTCCTGAAAAAGTTTATTATTTCGGAACTCTGTTGTAGATAATTATTACTCATGTAGAAGATTATCTATAACTGGTACAATAACAACTTACAAGAAACTTACACAGCAGCTTGTAGTAGGAGCTTACAAGCAGCTTATACAGCAGCTTGCAGTAGCAGCCTACACAACAGCTTGCAGTAGCAGCTTACACAACAACTTCCTTTCTTCTATAAATAGAAGAGATTTTAGTTCATTATGTACATGAGTTTGAAGTTGAATAATATATCAATCTCTCTCTATATTTGTCTTCGATTTATTTACTTTATAGTTTTTATTTTATAACACATTATCATCACGAGACTCTACCATATCGAGCACTTACTTTGAATTTTATTTTTCTATTTCAGGATAAGAAGTAATTCAAAGTCACAATACTGAGGGAAGTAATAGATGGTGCCCGACATAGAAAATCCGGAAGAAAAGCAAGTCTCTACATAGTTGGAGAAATCAAAGGCTTAGCTTGTGTATTTCCAGCTATTATGATTATTTGGTGCCGAAGCACCGATTGCTTGGAGGTATCAAGTATTATTTGTTTCATTAATTACTCATCTTAGCTATTAAAAGTGTTATAAAGAGCAATCATGTATATCATGTAAGAGAGAAATTTGCATCGGTGCATGCATATGGCTAATGATTGAAAGAGATTTGTCACCTCCAAAAGATAATTTTTTTAAATCCATCCAATCTTCCTATTATCACTAGGAGTGATAAATATTTTGAGAGGCAGCAAATTTGCTCCTGCATAGCATCGCTTGAACTCCAGTAGAGTTCATGAGAAATGTAAGATCACTAGAAGTGATTATATATTTTATATCGTCTTATTGTAACGAAATTTTATTAACCACGAGAAGTGGTATATGCTTATGACCATTAGAAGTAGTAATAGGCTTTTATCGTTACAATTGAAGATAATCTAGAGAAATATTCTCTATATTACATTAATATGCATGCCTCGATTTACTCCCGAAGTAGCATTATCTTAAAAGAGGTTCTAAGACATCACACAATTTGGTGTGATTAATGCACGTTCAGATAATTATGTTCCGTTCCTTGAATGATGAGAACTTTTGATAAATATTAATCCATTCCCTGAAGTGAATGTGACAATATTAATAAAGCTCATAAATATGAACGCGCTCTTGATGTAAATATATTACAATTCACCTCCAGAAGAGGTAATATGATTGAGAGAATATATACTCAACATTTCGTATTTTAAATTTGCTCCTGAAGAAATAACACAATTGAAATTTTCTCCTGAAGTAGGAAAATATTATGAAGAGGTGTTTTCTTGAAACAGTTGTTTTATATTGTTTATTTGATTATGATATTCTCTCATGCTACCAGAAGTGTATGAGCAATATTTGATAGTACAAAATGTATCAACAACTCCTGAAGAGCTAACTGTTTGTCTAGAAGACACATGACACCAGTAGTGTCCGATAAATATTAGATTGTGGATAATAAATGAAGGTTCTCGAACAACTTATATACAAATATGTCATTCATATTATATGATTATGGTCAAAACATATGTTGTAGTAAACCTGAAGTTTACTAATACAAATGGCTATCATATTGAGACTACAAATGATTGGAAGATTGAAAATCTTCATGTTTGTGAAATAGGGGGTAAAATAATATGTATGTGAGAAGTGACCCGCCTTATTCTTCAATTTGTACTGTATCATATATCACAGTAAACCAGAAGTTTACTAATGCAAAAGCAGTCACAGTAAATCAGAAGTTTTACTGAGGCAAAAGTAGCTACAGTAAATCAGAAATTCGCTGATACAAAAGTAGCCACAGTAAATCAGATGTTTACTAATGCAAAAGTTTATGCCATAGTAAACCAGAAGGTTACTAAGAGATAGCACATGCCATGATAAACTTGAAGTTTTTATTTTTCATTTTTAAATGGGCTATTTGAGAATTCATATAAGCATATACTGAAGAACTAGAAGATTGTTCAAGAATTCTCTTGTGTTGCTTGTTCTCATAATAAATTGATTATACCAGCTAAAGTTGGGACTAAGACCCCTGAATTCTGGAATATATAAAAGGTGAATATGGGCTGATTCACCTATCATGTGAACCACTTGTAGATACATATATGAGATGGTTACATGTGTGTTTATTGTCAACCTACAGTTTGGCATTTGAAATTGCTTTTTCTCAATTAAGAGCATAATTTTCAGATTATGAAATCAAGATAGTTCATCTTGATGATGCTGGTTTATATCCAAGCTAGTTTAGCATTGAATACCTCCTATTAATGGCTAAACTATTGCTTATGAGAACAAAGCCTCATGTGTTGGCCTAAGATTTTCTAAATTGCATACAACAACACTTGTATGCATCAGACCAATAAAATATGATAAGTCCTCCCCTCACAATTGGTTTAGGATCAGAAACTAAATATTTTTACTATCTAATAACTTTTTATGTGTGCTATATGATTAATTTCTCTACCACAATGCACAAAGATAGGTTTCCCAAAGAAGATTGGGGATATATGTTAGTTTTTCTAACATTTGGGAGGTGGAATAAACAACTGAAAAATATGCTATATGAATCGAATTATCATTAATATTATCCTGACTTAGAAGCTAATTCAAGTCAAATGCAGAAGCATTTGCTAATCAAAAATTAAATATCATATTTCAGTTGCAAATGCTTCTATTAAAATTAAAGTCCCTGAAGGATAAAGTTTACTGCATGCATGAAGTGTAGTAAACCGGTCGGTTCCAAAGGTAACAATCCTTGAAAAATAATAGGAGCAAATGATCAAAATGAAAAGGAAATGAGCTCTAGAAGAGCCCACGGCATAACATTTCATGAAACTCCAGAAGAAGTTCAAGTACCTGAAAATAAAGAAAGTGATGAGATCTTAACAAGTTATGTCGCTTAGGAACCGATACAAAATGATCGTCGACGATATATTTGATAGAATATAATTTACAATATTGTAAAAAATTGTGAGGATCGGACTTGTAGTGCAGACACCTGAAGATGCCATGCCATCTAAATGCAAGTCATAACCTATATGGCTCATTTGATTAAGTCTATATGAAGATCCCTGAAGGATTTAAAATGTCCGAAGCATATAGTTCAAAGTATCGTGAAATGTACTCAATCAGATTACAAAGATCTTTATACAGTTTAAATCAATCTGGGCGCATGTGATATAATCGCCTCAGTAAATATTTGCTGAAAGAATGTTACATAAATGATGGTATTTGTCTATGTATTTTTATAAAGAAAATGACATTAGAATTTGTTATACTTGTTGTTTATGTTAATGACATAAATCTTGTTGGAACTCCAGAAGAGCTCCAAAAGGCAATTGAATATCTTAAGAAAGATGCAAGATCTTGGAAAAATAAAATTTTATTTTGGTATGCAAATTGAATATTTAGCAGACGAAATCTTTATCCATCAATGTGCTTATACAAAAAGTGTCTTTAAACGCTTTTACATGGACAAAGCGCACCCATTAAGTACACCAATGGGTATTCGATCACTTGAAGTGAATAAGGATCCGTTCCGACCTCCAGAAGAAGATGAGGAACTCCTTGATCCTGAAATACTCTATCTCAGTGCAATTGGTACACTTATGTATCTTGCTAATGCTAACAAAGGTGGTGTAGATTGTATTGGTTATGCAGATGCAAGTTATTTATCCGATTCCCATAAAGCTCGATCTCAAATCGGGTATGTGTTTACATGTGGAGGTACTGTCATATCATATCGCTTCACAAAACAATCTATTGTTGCTACTTTTTCGAATCATGTTGAGATAATAGCTATTCATGAAACAAGTAGGAAATACGTATGGTTGAGATCAATGATTCATTTTATTCGAGAAAAATATAGGTTGGAATGTGATTAAAAAAAATCACAATATTATATGAAGACAATACTTCATGCATAACCCAATTAAAGGAAGAATTCATAAAAGAAGATAGAACGAAATACATTTTACCAAAGTTATTCTTCACACATGATCTCGAGAAGAATGGTAAAATTATTGTGCAATAAATCTGTTCAAGTGACAATCCAACAAATTTATTCACTAAATGTTTACCAACTTCAACTTTTGAGAAGATAGTATACAAGATTGGAATGCAGAGACTCAATATTTGAAACAAAGTTTTCATCGGGAGGAGTAAAATACACGTTGTACTCTTTTTTCCTTACTAAGGTTTTTCCCATAGGGTTTTCCTTATAAGGCTTTTAATGAGACATCTAGCAATGCGTATTACTAGATATGTGTACTCTTTTTCCTTCACTAGAATTTTTTCCCACGGAGTTTTTCCTAATAAGGTTTTAATGAGGCACATTATCTTTTAATAAACATCCAAGGGGGAGTGTTGTAAATATATTATATTATGGATGTCTATTTAGTATTTTGTTGTAAATAAGCTTCCTGAAGAAGCTTATCCATATTGAACTCCACCATAAATATGCTTATATATTTAATACTCTATTGGAAATAAGCCTCCTGAAGAAGCTTATCATTTCGGCACTCCGTTGTGGATAATTATTGCTCATGTAGAAGATTATCTATAACTGGTACAATAACAACTTACAAGAAGCTTACACATCAGCTTGCAGTAGGAGCTTACAAGCACCTTACACACCATCTTCCTTTCTTCTATAAATAGAAGAGATTTCAATTCATTATGTACATGAGTTTGAAGTTGAATAATATATCAATCTTTCTCTATACTTGTTTTCAATTTATTTACTTTACGGTTTGTATTTTATAACAACACATTTATTAAAAGTTCAGTTCAGATTTTCACTGACGAGCAAAGTCCCCATTCACACACCTTCTCTATTCTACAACAAAATAAACTGTTAGCAGCCTTCCGTTTATTAATTTTGCGGTCCAACACTGTAACATTGTGTATGCGCTCCATTGAATAGCTCAAGCCTTAGCAACCTGCTTCGATGGATAATTCATCGACCTTTATTTCTATTCTGATGGACCAATCAAATAAATGAAAGTGAACAAAGTTGCATTTCCACGGGAAAAGAAAAGAAAATTAAAATTCATCCTATTTTTCCTTCTCCGACTGATAAATCACTCTCATGGTCAATAGTAGTACAAAGCAAGGAGAGGGACATCTGCCTCGGAAATTAACAACAAGAATAGAAGGTACTAACATACTTATAGTTCATTGTAATTGTACTAGCGCACATAACACATGTACTTAAGGGTATGATGGGTTAAGAGGAAAAAACAGAAAGCAAAGCTGAGCAAAATTCAAGAACGCATCGATGTTTAGGAGTATCTGAGTGTTACACTCTGTGGTAAAATTTTACTGCTTACTGTTGAATAGAACGGAAACCAGACCCCTTTTCCACCAAGGTGTCACAGTTGGCTCGGTCTTCCCAGGAACAAGAGAAGTCAAACCTGTGCGAATACTTTCGGTTACTGAAGTATCCTGCTTGACCCTCGTCACTACAGGCCTGAAGAGGTATCAGTAAAAAGTTTTAGTAGTCTGGCATCTCTTTTACTTATGCTTGTATGTAACAGAGCATAAGGGACTAAATATTTAAAGATGGTTGTGCAATGCAAGAAAGTAACAGATTCATCCAACATGAAAGCATAATGAACATATTTCATAGAAAGGTATAACAACTTCTAGACATGGATTCTTGCGCACCATATTCCCATCCAAATATTACACAACAAATCAAGATAGCAACAGAAATTTAAAATGTAGTTAAAGGTACGGTTAGTTTCTCTTTTCCACATACTTGGTGTAAACAACCATGAGCTGTTTCAACAATTCAGACTTCAGCGGTTCTCTTTTTCTTCGGACGACTAATGGAAGCAATGTTACGGCTTTGAGTTCAATAACAAGGTGTGAACCATTGGTATATCCAATTTTTATACAGCAACTCTCTCCATTCGACTTTATTACTTGGCCTGGTTCTGTTTTCATCCATCCCAAAATTATGACTTATTCTTAGATGGCAAAGGCTACCCACTTTAAAGAAGTCAATATAATACTTAATTCAAGTCAACACCCAACGAAAGTACAGAGATGATAAACAGTGTACATGAAGACTGTTCAGAAGCAAGGACTTCTAATGTCAAATATGCATAAAATAATCTGATAATTATGATTCTGAGAATGTGTGCAATGTGTGCCGCTCTGTGAGGCTCCCTTTCTTGATCAGAAGTCTTCCCTACCGCAATTCAATTTTGATAAAATGAAATGTTCCCAAACCAAAATCTCTAATTTTTAAAAGAAAAATGAAATGCTACCCCAGTGCTCACCACTTAGGATGACAAACTCTCATCTGAGAGCTATCTCTATCCCTGTCTATACTTGGCATATCTCTATTTTAGTTCGTGTTAAACAAAATGAGATTCAAGTACTAGAAGCTTCAGGTTTTTACCTAACTGCATTATTTTTAATATTAAAAGAGATAAATAAGCCTTAGAATGCATACGTGGTTGATATGAGACCTTCGGACGCAAATGTTGAATAGCCTTGCCTCTGTTTGTGCTTGGGATTAGCTGTGCATAGAACATATACTCGCCCACGCCGCTTGACTGTGCGACAGAACTCGCACATCTTCTTCACTGATGCCCTAACCTTCATGGCTGTTGATGATCCAAACCAGAAATGATGAGAAATTTATCCATGAGCATGACTAGGAAATATCACAAGCATTCACCAAAGTAAGATTTTAACTTTTCATAAATCAGACTAAGCAAAACAACGAAAGGAACTATAGCTTGATTAGCACAAAGTTTAGCTTGCTTTCTGCCTAAATTACAATGTCCACAACTGCCAAAATTCACCTAAGGTACCATGCCATCCAATGATGGATTCAAGAATGAAAGTCCATATATAGATCACAAGAAAGAATTTATTAAGTCCTAAAATCAAAATCCTTGAAAGTCTTCATATTTCAATCCCCAAGCCAATAGTTATTTATAAATTCTTAAAAAAGAAATGAAGAGTAAAATTAGGGCACAAGTTGAAGGAGATAACTGTACAAAATATTCAAGTAGAATAGTCAAAAGTGAAAAGCGCAAAAAACACCAGAGTTTGTTCGGTCTTTAAGCGCAAGGCAAAATTAAAGCATGGGCTTTAACAAAGAAAGGTGCAAATGAAGTATGTGTGTGTGTGTGTGATGTATTACCAAAAAAACAAAGAGAAACAATACTACTTGGAAAAAAGAATCGAACTAACTAAAATTATGCTAAATACATGAAGTAAAAATTATGTCAATCAAGTCTAAAACAATTTTTAAATTTCTGATTTAGATGAAAAGATGCAGTTTAATGTTCTCAAGAGCTAGTTTTTACATGAAATTTAAATTTATTATTCTTAATAACTAAAAATTTTACTCGTAACATTTCCTAGCAATTAGTATATCAGCTTCCCAACAATACTAATTGTTTACTACTACTCCTCTAAAGATAGAGCCCATGGGTGATCTGTCCCATGCCTTAGCACCTTAATGCCTATTCCAAAGCGTCACTTAAGTGAGGCGAAGCACACAACCTGGGTTCAACTGAGCTGCAGGGCTTAAGCGCGCTTACGAGCCTTTAGCAACAGTGTCTTCAATTTGAAGGTCCATTTTACATACAATTCACCCTCTCATAATAATATTCCATATTAATGATCTTATTCTTTCATCCTGTTTTCATTTTCTGAGAGATGTTTTTCAGAAAATTTACTGGAAATAGATAAATACATAATCAAAACTTTCGAGCCATCACGAAATGGGTTTGCAATAAGGGTTTAGGGTTTTAGCATATAAGAAACATAAATCAGTAAATATGGGGGATGGAGAGAAAGAGAATTAGGGGTACCTACTTGGTTTTGCCGGAGAAAGAGATCGCCGATAAGTTCGCCGCAGAGAGATAGAGATTAAAGTTTAACAGCCGACGGAGAGGGGTGGCTATGCAAATTCAATTCAATCGATTTCACCAAAACATTCAAAGGAATTGGTGGGCCGAAATCTATAGCAATTTGGATCTAGAATTGAAGTCCATTTAGAATTTGGGCTTATTGATTTGAGGGTATGCAATTACAAATTATTTCATACTAGATTTTTTCGTTTCTATGCAATATTTGAAATTTATTTATCAAAATTATTCTACATTTGTATATTACCCGACCTAATTGTATTTATCTTATAATTTATTATTAATATCTTAAATTAATGAATTCAGTTACAACTTTTTTATTTTTTCTCTCCTCTCCTCTTTCCTTATTCTCTCTCGCCTCTCTCTATACAATACTAGTGTCTTAAATTAGGGGATTCAGTTATGCCATTTTTTTCTCCTCTCCCCTTTTCCTATTCTCTGTCACATCTCTCCACCCAAAAGCATGGAGAGTTGAATATTGAATCCTAGATGCACACCTCTGTGAAACTCAAAATTTAAATAAAATATTCAATGCCTCTACATCCGTCGATGTAACACCACCAACAACAATAATAAAAATTCGACGATGATAAATTTGTATGATACATCACCATACAAATTAAAAATAAAATTTCGTACAAATTTGATATATCTAAAACAACATATAAACTAAAAATAAATTTTATACAACTTATTTATAATTTATCTATAATTTTTATATATTATTTTTACCCAGTTAAATACAACTACAACATCATATAACTTAAGTACAATTTTCATATAAATTTTACGCAATCTATTTGTATGTATTTTTTATATGATTTGTATATATTGTGTATGTGATGTGTTCTTCTTACTCTCTAAAATTCCAATCAAAACTTCCACCTCTTATACAATTTTGATACATATCAATAAATTTATGTGTATAACTATCTTTCAACTTTCATACAATATTCAAATAAAAAATATACAACTATAACAGAATACAACAACTATAATATAACTTTTATGTCTTCTTTCTTTCTTTCTTTCTTTCTTTCTTTCTTTCTTTCTTCTTCTTCTTCTTCTACTATTGAAATCCAGCCAAAATCAACTCTAATCTTCACCAAACATTCTCAAAATTGAGATATAAACTTCAAAAAATATTTTTAATTATTTGCAATAACACCCAATCCAAACAAATAATATTTTTTTAAAACTCAAATTTAAAGTTTTGAAGTTTTTTAATGTCTGTCAATAGTGGAGAGTCAAACACCTTCAAAATTTATTGATTGACAATTTCAATTTGAACACCAATTGTGCAACGTGAAAGGAAATTGCTAAGTTAAAACTCTATAGTAAAATGATTGAAATCTATTGATAAATTCTCTGAAGAAAAAAAAAGATAAAGTAGATGAGAAAATAGAGAAAAAAAAAGAGAAAACCGAAGGAAGAAAAATAGGATTGGGGAAAGAATAGAGAATATGTGTGTGCGTGTGTGTGAGTGAGAGAGAGGGAGATCGAAGAGAGAATAACTAATATTCCCTTTCAATTCCTAATATAAAAGGATACTTATTAATATTAATTTGTATATAATTGAAAAATTGTATATCAATTTGTGATTAAGTTAACTAAAACATAAACAGTGAGGGTAAATAAATTTCTAATATAGTACATATAAGTAAAAAAAATTCAGATTATATATACACATACATAAACATAACACGTATTTTTCTTGAAAATCTACACAATATAGCCGCTCAAAAGATAATAGCCGAATATATATATATATATATATATATATATACATATTTTGTACATAGTTCATGTATTGTTTTTATAAATTTGGCTAGCGGATATAATTATTTTGGCTGACCGGCCAATTATGTTAAAAGCCCTATTGTTTCTTGTCATTTTTCATTGTTATACATTAAGTAAGTACTAAAAGTCTAAAATTAATATAAAGTCACCAGAACTATTAACATGTAGCGAAATTGAACAATTCTTTAGTCTGTCCATGATATAAGCTTACAAAATTTCGAATCAAGGGTTCAATATAAATTTAAAAAATAGCACGACAGTTAACAAGAAAGACATGAATCCAATTGAGGCAGTGACAGGAGGTTGTTGGACTCAATACAGTTCAAATTGTGATCCCTTAATACTCAGGTTAATCCTACATGAGAGATAGATTTTATGTATAAGTCTATGAATAAACCTTATTTGCACCTGGTGTTTAAGAAATAGTGACGATTCATTTTCTTTTTTTCATAATTTCCTATAATAAATAACCATTTGGTCCATTTCATCAAATGCAAAACATCTAAATTACTTGAATGAAATATTGTTCAACATCCCCTCTATATGACCCAAAATTTAGATCTAAATTTTAATATAGTTAAATTTATAGTGAAAAGTAGGGGTTTTAATGGATCGGTTCAGTCGGTTATTTTACAAAAAATGTACCATACCAAATTTTCGGTTATTTCATTCTATATAACCAAAATTAGACTTTTTGAAACCGTCTCAATCATCTCGGTTTCTCTTCGGTATCGATACGGTTCGATTAATTTTTCGGTAGTTTTTAAAAATGTCATGCAAGAGTCGCTAGTTAAAGTTAGAATGCGATAATGTGTACTTGCATAGGACTTTGGTAAAACTCTCTAGCTAGATATTTTTATTATTTTAAAAGTGATGATCAAAGGAACATGAAAGATAACGAGAATAGAGATTCATCCCACTATTCTATGGTAGTGTAAAACAAATTAAGCAAAGACATGAGAATTATAAATCATACGAGTGGATATATAAATTGAGTTGGGACTCAAGAATAGAGCCTAATAAAATATTAGTATCCAACAAAAGAAACCTAAATTATACAAGCAGAAAGATATTCCAATGCATTGTGGCTTGCTACCGAAGATCGTTGGAATACCTAGTGGCTTGCTACTCAAGATGTTAGAACTAATTTAGTTTCAATATGAGTAGTAGAATAAGTTTGGAAGTTGGAACCTTGGATATTGATTATTGGTCACTTGTAACTATTTCTATAATCACAAGACCCAAGAAAAAAAGCTTTTTGTTAGTTTAAAACTTAGTATATAAAATATATTTTTCATATATAAATTTATTCGGTAAGGTTCGGTATTTTTTCGGTTTATTTTTATAAAATTAAAAACCTATCCTATTATTTGGCCGGTTAAAAGTTTATATAAAAACCTACGATTTTATTAAAATAAACCTCATAATCGGTTCGGTACGGTTCGGTTCGGTCGGTTTAGTCGGTTTTAAAAGATCCATTGACACCCCTAATGAAAAGGGTGAATCCAAGTCAATATTAATACTCAAATGATAGATCTAGTATATTTATAAAGAATACCACACATGTGCTATTGGATAACAATAAATAAGGGCAATAATGGAGTAATGAATGATTCAAGAATATGATAGAAAACAATAAAGGATAATAAATGTCATTTGAGTAAATAAATGGATAAAGGTCACCAGATAGGGGTAGGGTTTCCCCAATGATTCTTCTGACTATGATGGATAATGATAAGCCTTGGAATATTCCGATTCTTCTTGGATCGGGGAAGAAAAGATAGATATAGATGTAAAAAGGCAAGCTTTGTATATATACGATAAAAGAGATAATCTTCAGAGAATGTCAATATTGTTGCTTACAAAAAGTGTTCAATCCCCTTCTATAGCTACATATCTTCCTATTTATAAGGGTACAACTGAGAGAAATATTCACTAGAATATTCTCTACATAATATAAATCCTGCAACTAGCCGTTATTGCACGCCGAAGAGAGGTTATCGTCCTCGTCCTGATCTTTGTCTTTATCGAACTACTTCGACCTCGTCGGCGACCTGCCATCTTCTCGTGACGTACCTTTTGAAATCAAGTTAATATGTCATATCGAAGACACGTGACAACCTCCAAATATTTTATTTACATTGACCTAGTAAACATATAATATGAAGTTTTTTGCCCATACAGTTAGTCTCTCCGCTTATTGAGATCGTCCTCATGAGCGAATTCGATGAGCGGATAACCTCGGTCTTGGTCGTTGTAAAAGGCTAATGACGTGGCATTTCAAGGACCGCAAGTTTCAAACCCTTAATTTTCCCGGGTAACTTCTAGAACAAGCCTATTCTTTGATGGGACGGGACATCATGATGTCATTCGTCATGATGACGTCTGTTCCCGATACGTTGCGTCGGTACACGCGCAACCTTTTTATTGATTCTGCCGTTTCGATTTTTGGCTGCATTTATGGTGACCCGCTCCGGTTTCGAGATTCCTCCTCTATAAAAAGGGAGATGATCATTCAAACCCGAACTTTACCGTCATTGTTTGCAACTCTGAATTGTTTTTTTTTTTCGTCGAATTTTCTTCCCCACTTATCACCTTACAACTTTTCTCTCCATATTTTCAGTTTCATTTTTCCAACTTTCTTCACATTTCATAGTCATGTCGAAATCAACTTCTGGTGCTAATGAGGAAACGCAACCCACTCCGCTGGCTGTTGTGTTTCCCATTCATAGAAGAGACACCATCTCCCCCGCTGAAGAGGAAGTTCTCCCTTCAGTATAGGAAATCATCCCTCGCAATCCTGATGCAAAACTGGATTTTCAACGGTCGCTGGAGGTGATGGTTGAGATTTTCCAATATTCTATGACGGCTAAGCTTCAAGTATGGCCTTCCCCACCAAGTGGAGCTATTACCTGCAAATACCAATAAAGTCCACGCTCACCGCCCCGGGTAATGCGCTCTCTACACTTACTCGTTCACCATTGGCTATTCGTTCCCTCTTTCTCTGCTGGTGGAGGAGTTTTGCCGCTTTTATCAGGTCTGCCCCACTCAGCTCTCCCCTACATATACAATGTGATTCAGATCTTGTTGAAGTTTGCCGAGCTGGCTGGCACCGAGATCACAGTGCATTATTTAATATATATGTTCGCGCCCACCTTTTACCGAGGCACGATGCTGAATCTACGACATCGTGGAGGCAAATGCTTGGTAGTTAAAATGGATGACAAAGGTAGTCGACAATTTTGGCTCGACTTCTTTTTTGTCAAGACCAAGGCCATCGTGGCCGATGCCGCAGATTTCCCTGAGGCCTGGAACCGCTCTCTAAGTATTCATATTCTTGCTTTTGCCTTTTTTGAACAGTCGTATATTCCAAATTTGTGGACTAATCCTTCTCGTTTTGCAACTACTGATCGACCTCTTCAGTTGGTGGTGAATCTTGCTGATTAGGTTAGACAAGTCCTCCCCTGTACTATGGGGATCCGTAATTGGATGAGCTTTTAGCTAAAGTTCAAACTGTCCTTCCCCTCGACATGTAATTTGCTCTTCTGATCGAGGTTACATTTGTACTCCCCAATTTTATGATGCTCATCTTTTTATGTTTCCTCTAGGTTTTGTTAGGGGGGATGCCAGAAGGAACATGTCACCTACGCCTTCTTTTAGGAGGAGAATGGTTGCTACATCCTCTGTCCCCCCCCAACTTTTGTGCCCGTTCCCTCCTTCGTTTCGTCCTACGTTGAGGATGAGGAGGTTTCTCTGCATGACGCGGACTTGAGGCCTCGTAAGAGGAAAGCCGTGGACACATAAGAGGGTGTACCTGTGGCCATTGACTTATTGGAGGGCGGGATCAGGACGTCGGGGCGTCCTCTGAGGTGCCCCGGTTCAAAGAGACCGATGTAGCCATTCACGCTCCGAAAAGGAGGTGGTCGCAGAGGATGCATTTGGTGATGGCTCTGCATTTCTTAGAAGCGAGGAGGCCTCTCCTTCTAGGCTGGATAGGGATGCTTCCCCTACTGATAAGGAGAAAAGCAAGGGTCCCGTTGAACAGGGTGATGAATCCGGCTCTGACCTCGACCTCGAAGACCTTAGGATGATCGATAGCGGAACTAAATCGAGGTTAGGATAGAGGGGGGATCAAGAACTATCACGATTCCCATGAATTGTGATTTGTTAAAGGACACCGAGGACATGGTTAATGCCCTCGCCCCCTCTTCTCCGAAGCTGAGCATGTGACTCTTCAAGAGCTGAGAGATAACACTCTGTCGAAGAGCATCGCCATCCTCGCTCTAAGGGTAAGTGTCGTCGTTCTTCATTCTTTCTTTTCCGATTCGATTTGCTTCTAAGTCTTATTCTTACTTCTGTTTGGTTTTTAGAACATTATCTTGGAATACTATCTTTTCCCTAGGGACATTCTTTGGAGATGCCTGGAGGTGAAAGGTGTGCCGGTAGCTTATATTAGTGCAATAAAGGATTTGTATGATAGAGCTAAGACTCAGGTAAGGACTGTGGGAGGGGACTCAGAGCCTTTTCTAGTGGTTATGGGATTACACTAAGGATCTGCTCTCAGGCCGTTCTTATTTGCTCTGGTGATGGACGTACTGACACACCATATTCAAGAGGAGGTGCCATGGTGTATGTTGTTCGCTGATGATATAGTTCTGATTGATGAGACAAAAGGCGGCGTGAATGAGAGACTGGAGGTATGGAGGCAGGCCCTGGAGTCTAAAGGTTTCAAGTTGAGTAGGACCAAGACGGAATATTTGGAGTGTCAGTTCAGCGAGGGGTCGGGGGAAGCGAGCGTGGAGGTGACACTTCACTCGCAAGTCATCCCTAAGAGAGAGAGTTTCAAGCATCTAGGGTCAATTATCCAGGGAGACGGGGAGATCGAAGGGGATGTCACGCACCGTATCGGGGTGGGGTGGATGAAATAGAGGTTAGCGCCTGGAGTCCTGTGCGACAAAAAGGTGCCACTGAAACTTAAAGGTAAGTTCTATAGAGCGGTGGTTAGACCGGCCATGTTGTATGGAGCTGAGTGTTGGCCAGTCAAGAATTCTTATATCCAGAAGATGAAAGTAGCCTAAATGAGGATGTTGAGATGGATGTGTGGGCACACTAGGCTGGATAATATTAGGAATGAAGATATTCAGGAGAGGATAGGCGTGACTCCCATAGACGTCAAGATGTGGGAAGCGAGGCTTAGATGGTTCGGGCACGTGCGGAGGAGGAGCCTAGAGGCCCCAGTTAGGAGGTGTGAACAGTTGATTTTGACAGGTACGAGAAGAAGTAGAGGTAGACCTAAGAAGTATTGGGGCGAGGTGATCAGGCAAGACAAGGCGCAACTTCAGATTTTCGAAGACATGGCCCTGGATAGGGAGATGTAGAGGTCGAGCATTAGGGTTGTAGGTTAGGGGTAGTTGAGCATTTTTCTAGCTAGTCTAGAGTTTGGTCTGGGTCTGCTAGCGGTTGTTGTTCATCACACGATTTTTATTTTCATAATTTATTTTTCAATTTTATTATCGACATACTTATTGCCCTTCCACTTATTTGTTGTCTCTTACGGTCCTGATTCTATTTGTCTGGTTTCTGTGTTGTTACAGATCTTTTGTCTCTGAGCCGAGGGTCTCCCGAAAATAGCCTCTCTACCCTCGGGTAGGGGTAAGGTCTGCGTACACTCTACCCTCCCCAGACTCCACTAATGGGATTACTACTGGGTTGATGTTGTTGTATCTTGGAGATCAAGAGTGTGTGGAGAGAGAAGAAGAGAAAGGATATCTACCAGAGACTGCAGACTAAGTATGCGGAGTTTCGCAAAAAATACAAGGAGTCTTAGAGGTGGCTTCATGAGGAGGGCGACGTGCCTGCCTTGAAGGAGGAGCTGAAGAAGAAGGATGACGAGTTGCCCGCGTCCGTAGAGCGGTTCAGCATTCTTGAGGGCGCGTTGAAGAGGAAAGAAGAGGAGCTCAAACTGAGCAAGGGTGTGGAGGCCCAGTGCAGCGACCTCTAGAGCCAAGTTGATTAACTGCAAAGTCAACTGGACAGGTGTCAGTTCGAGATGGATGAGCTTAGAGAAGAGGTCGTTGAAAAACAACAACTACTTGAGGAGGCGGAGTCCTCCCAAATGGATTCTCGAAGAAGGAACGATCTTTTTAGAATTGGTGAACATAACCCTTCATTTTGAGCCGGATAATGTCCAGTCGACGGCCGAAGCTAAGGAGGCCAGGCTGCTTGAGAGGATTTTCGCTGTCAAGGGCGAGAATGCCCGATTGCTATAACGGCCATATACTTCTCATGCTTCTGAATTTCCTTCCATTCCTCGAGATAATTACGAGGAATGGATCCTCGCTGAAGCATGAGTAGACGTAATTCCAGAGTTGGGTAAGACGGTCCTGCGGCTATGATACCGAGTAAGACGATGAGGGAGGTGTTGTGAATAGGGCGGTGAAGATCAGGGTGGCGATAGACACTGAATATTTTTGTTGCCTTTCTTTTTTCGGCATCTTCGTGCACCTTTGTAAAGACTCTTTCATGAATATAATAGTCAATTTTTGTTGCGTATGCATCTTTTTATCTTTGTGCATTCCTTTTTTTGTACTTGTATTTTGCTTTTGTACTTTATTCATTGTTATGTTTCAGTTGAGATGCGGCCAAGTGCCGGTAAATGTTGCTCAAGCTAGTCGAATTTGCCTTTGAGTTAAATCGAGGCCGTGGGCCGGTAAGTATATTCTAACTGGTTGAATGCGCCTTTTAGTTAGGCCGAGGGCCGATAGAAGTTATTCAAAATAGTCGAGCGCGCCTTTTAGTTAGTTGTGGTCGTGGGCCGATAGGAGTTGTTGAAGCTGGTTGAACATACCTTTTTTTTAAGTTGTGGCCGTGGTCCGATAAGACTTGTTCGAGCTGGTCAAACACACATTTTATTAAGTTGTGGCCATGGGTCGATAACAGTTATTTGAGCTGGTCGAACGCACCTTTCATTAAGTTGTGGTCGTGGGCCGATAGGAGTTATTCGAGCTGGTAGAACGTACCTTTCATGGCCGTGGATCTATAGTAGTTGTTCGAGCTGGTCGAACACATCTTTCATTAAGTTATGGCCATGGGCTGATAGGAGTTGTTCGAGCTGGTCGAATGCACCTTTCATTAAGGTGTAGCCATGGGACGGTAAGAGTTGTTCGAGCTGGTCGAACATATCTTTTCAAGAGAGCAGTTTTGATAAACAGATGTCTCATTTATTTCGACATCATTGCATCAGTTACATCATTTCACCTTGAGGCTGATTTTGGAGAAAATTACAAGTTTCGGTTGTTGGCTGGCATTCCATTCCCAGTCCCAGTATATTTAGTCCCTTCATTGTTCGACTTGGAGATTCTTGTTTGCTCTCGCGTACTCCAACTCAAAGTGTCCCATTCGTCGCCTCGTTAAAAACCTCCTCGAGAAAACCCAACTGGGATAAAACTCAAGTGAGGGAAAAAAGAGTACGACTTATGGGGCATTCCTTGTTTTTCAGAAGTTTAAGTATTTGAGTTGGCTAACATTCCAATTGTTTGGTAGGAGCTTCCCTTCCATAGTTTCCAGTTGGAATGAACCCTTGTCTCTTTGCCTACGATTTTCTACGGTTCGTCCTAATTGACTCCTAATTTGTCTTCTCGTGGATCTCTTCCTGCTTGGGTTTTGTCTTTGAGCATGTATTCCCCGATTATGAGTAACTGTACCTTGGCCTTTTTGTTGTAGTAGCATTTTGCTTGTTGTTTCTGTGCGACCATTCTTATGTATGCCATATCTCGTCGCTTTTCGACCTCGTCAAGGTCTTGTTTCATGTTTTTGTCATTGCTCGTGCCGCTTTCATTGGAGTATCTTAGACTGTGTTCTCCGATTTCGACTGGTATGACCGCTTTCGTTCCGTAGACTAGAGGCTAAGGTATTTCTCCTGTGCTCGTTTTTGGGGTTGTTCTGTGCGCTCATAATACTTCTGGGGGTATTTTCGGCCACAATCCCTTGGCATCCTCGAGTTTCTTCTTCATGATGTTTAAGATAGATTTGTTGGAGGACTTTGTCTGCCCGTTGCCGGTTGGGTGGTAAGGAGTTAAAAGTATCCTTTTGATGATCCATATTTCGAGAAACTCTGTGGTCTTTCTTCCCGTGAACTAGGGCGCGTTCGCTCACGAACTTGGGCGAACGCGCCTGTTTCCACCCATTTAGGAAAATAGTCAGTTAAAACTAAAAGGAATTTAACATTACCTTGTCCTAGTGGAAACGGTCCCACGATATCCATTCCCCATTTATTAAACGTCCACAGAGCGGTAAGAGAGTGGAGGTGTTCGCCTGCTTGGTGGATTATTGGGGCATATTTTTAACACTTCTTGCATTTCTTCACAAATTCTAGGGCGTCTTTCTTCATAGTGGGCTAATAATATCCATCCTGTATGAGACACCTGACAAGTGCTCGGTCACTGGAGTGACTGCCGTAATGGCTTCGTGGACTTCCTCAAGAATGCATTGGGTTTGGTTTGGTCCTATGTATTTTGCTAAGGGGACACTGTACGTTCTCTTATACAAGTCGTTGTGAAGGAGGTTGTACCTAGCGGCTTGCATTCTCAGCTTCTTGGCTTCCTTTTTGTCGTTTGGGAGGGTGCCTTCCTCTAAATAGTTTGTAATACAATTGCATCAGTGCCAAGTTAAGTTCATAGATTTTACTACTTCCTAGCTGAGGATATGTACTACACTCTTATCCCCAAGAGTTATGCTTTTGGTGGCGGTGTCCAATTTGGCGAGGCCATCTTCTTCGACCTTTTGAGTTCGAGGAATCTGTTCGAGCTGGCATTCCTCAAAATTGGGTAGCAATTTGCATATCTCGGTATGGTACTTCTGCAATCTCTGCTCTTTGATTTGGAAAATCCCAGTAACTTGCTTGACGACGAGTTGCGAATCGCAGCGTAGCTTTAATCGTCTCGGCCCATATTCGAGTGCTAGTCTTAATCCTGTAATTACGGACCTCATACTCGGCCTCGTTGTCAGTCATATCCGGCCATCTCATTGATTGGCGAACTACTTCACTGATGGGAACCTCGAGCACGAGTCCCAGTCCGGACCCACAGGCATTGGACGCGCCATCGGTGTGTAGGACCCAGAGGTCCGGTGTTCGGTGAGAACCTTGAGTGGCTTATTTCTCGACCTCAAGCATCACTTTTGCACTAAATTTTGCGATAAAGTTGGCGATCACTTGTGATTTTATTGTTGTGCGAGGCTGATAAGTGACATCGTGTTCACTTAATTCGATTCATGAAAAGCCAGCAACTTGTTAGGAGTCAGTTTTGGCTTGCCCCTTTCCTCTTATTAGTCAGATAGGTTCTGTCCAGTCAAGGCCGTTATCCTTTTTGATCACGTTCAAAAACATGTGGCACCTATCATATGACCTCGAGATGAATCTAGACATGGAGGCAATTCGACTCGTCAATCTATAGACTTGCTTCTTAGTGGTTAGATGTTCTGATATCCTGTAGATGGCCTTAATCTAATATGAGTTAACCTCGATTCCTTACTATGATACTAGTAAGCCCAAAAACTTTCCCTAGGTTACGTCAAACGTGCATTTTTCGGGGCTATTTGAATTTGTTATTGGAAAATGAGGAGGAAGACATCTCTCATGGAGAGGCAATCCTCAAATACGTACTTTGATAGGATCAAAGATAACTGCCTAGTGGCGACGAGCCCACTGTAGTGTTGTCACACAAGATAAGCACGCCGCTCGCCTGTTGGTCGGGCGAATCGAAGTTATCTTCCGGTCAATTGTGCACCCAGTCAAGTGCAAAATACACAGTAGAATCACGCAACACACGCTTAGTTGGTCTATTCTGCACTCCCCTAGAATCATTCGTCCGTCTGAACATTGGATTAGTAGAATAAGAGGAGTTGTCTTAGAAAATGACTTAAAAGACAGATGTCGCCGCTGCGAGGCGAGGGAGCAACTTGTCTGGTCTTGTGGTGCACTCATTCCCATTAAGAGAATGAAATGATGCAGTGATTTCCCCCTGAAAAGTATCACGACCATAAATCTCGGGCCCAATCACGAACCACCAATCTAATTCGACCAGTTTCATCGCGTATTTTCTCAATATATCAAATGCTTCCTTTAAGTGGTCGATATGATCCTCGGACCTTACGAATTTGACCAACATGTTGTCGATGTATACCTCTATGGTTATGTCGAGCTGGTTTTTGAATATTTTTGTGACCAACCTTTGATAAGTAGCCCATGTGTTCTTCAACCTAATTGGCATGACCCTGTAACAGTACGTTCCCCTATGAGTGATGAACGTAGTCTTCTCTTGGTCATCTTCATCCATGAGTATTTGATTGTATCTTGAGTAGGCATCCAAAAAACTTAGCAACTCATGTCCTGCTGTCGCGTGGATAAGTTGGTCGATGTGTGATAACGGGAATGAATCCTTTGGGAATGCTTTGTTCAGGTCGGTGAAGTCAACAAACATATTCCATTTCCCATTTTTCTTTTTGACCATTACCACATTGGCGATCCACTTAGGGTATTTCGACTCCCTGATAGAGCCGTTGGCCGATAACTTTACTTCTTCGTGGACAACCTTATTGATTGTGGGGCTGAACTTTCATAGGACCTGCCTTACTAGGGGTAGTAGGGGTCTACGTTTATCCTGTGCATGGCTATCTCCTTGGGGATGCCCGGCATATCTTCATGGCTAAAGGAAAACAAATCCGCGTTAGTTATTAAGAATTGGGTAAATGTACCTGGGTCTTGGAGTTTGCAGTCGATGTAGGCTTTTTTGTTAGGGTCGTTGTGATCTAGCTGGACGTGATCGTTTGAGACATTAAGTCCCGTTCGGCGGTGCAAGGTCCTGAGCAGCTGTGTATTATGAATATTGACTTGCGTGCGTGGTCGAATTCAGTTACCGGATGATCCGGAGTCAAATCGGAAGAAAGATTCAAGTTTTGGAAAGCTTAAGCGGTAAGAGTTGACCGAAATTTGACTTTTGAGTAAACGGCTCCGGAATGGGTTTGGATGATTTCAACAGCTTCATATGGTGATTTTGGACTTAGGCGTGCGTCCGGATTTGGATTTTGAGGTCCATAGGGTAATTTGGAGCATTTCGGCGAAAGTTGGAAAAGTTGAAGTTTTGAAGGTTGAGAGGTTTGACCAATAGTTGACTTTGGCAATATCGGGGTCGGAATGCGATTCCGAGAGTTGGAACAACTCCGTTATGTTATTTGGGACTTGCCTGCAAAATTTGACATCATTCCGGATTGGTTTGATAGGTTTCGGCGCGAGTGTTAGAAGTTGGAAGATTTGAAAGTTCATAAGTTCGATTCATGGTGCGATTCGTAGTTTCGACATTGTTTGATGTGATTTGAGACCCAGAGCGAGTCCGTGTTAGGTTATAGAACTTGTTTGTGTGTTTAGATGGGGTCTCGGGGGCCTCGAGTGTGTTTCGGATGGGCCACGGGTCATTTCCTCCTATTTTGAACTGTTGTTTTCTGTCATCTGATGTTCATCTTCGCGATCGCGAAGTGCCTTTCGTGTTCGCGTAGTGTTATGCTGACCCGCCTCATATTTCCTCTCCACGTTCGCATTCATGCTCTCGCGTTCGCGAAGGTATGCCTTTTTCCTCTTCGCGTTCGCGTCTCTCTTCCTGCATTTGCGAAGGTATGCCACCCCATCCTTCGCGTTCGCGCACCCCTTCACACGTTCGCGTAGCCCAGTCATTGGACCAACAAATTTCCTCTCCTCATTCGCGAGCCATCTTTCGCGTTTGCGAAGCATATCTGGGCAGCCTTCATTTTTCCTTCTTCGCGAACGCGAGTAGTCTTCCGCGTTCGCGATGCTTTAACACCTGGGCAGAATAAATAGTATTCTATTCCGAGGGTTTACTATTTTCACCATTTGTTTGGAGTTCTAGAGCTCGGTTTTGAACGATTCTTTGTGGGCTTTTCAAGCAAATCGATTGGGTAAGTGTTCTTGACCTAGAATTTATTATATTTCATGATTTTATCTTTATTTTTATCATTTAATTTGTGTTTTGGGTTTAGGAAAATGGAGGTTTTTGAAGAAAATTTTCAAAATGAAAAAATCATGATTTGAGGGACGAATTGGTATCGGGATTTGATAGATTTAACATGGTTGAACTCGTATCGGAATGGGTGTTCGAGTTTTGTGAGATTTGTAGGATTCCGAGGTGCGGGCCCGAGGGTCGACTTTTGGGTCGATATTTATATTTTGATAAAGATTGAGACTTTATGATCCGGAATAGTTTCTTATGAGTTTATTTGTGTTTTGAAGTGATTTTGGTTAGATTTGAGCCGTCCGTAGGCCATTTCACCCGAGAAGTTCATTTTAAAGTATTGGTTTGTTTTCTTTGAGGTAAGTATCTTGAATAACTTCGTGTGGGAGAACTACCCCTTAGGATTTGAGTCTTCTATGCTAATTGTAGTCCGTGTATGCGATGTGACGAGTACGTGCTCAAACTTATTTGTAAAAAATTGGCCTTTTAGGGTTCGTAGGCCCTTATATTCACTGAATATGCAGTTGTTCTTATTATGATCACGCTTCTTAATTACTAGTTTCACCTCTACCTGCTTAATTAGAATTAATTGCTTCATGATTCACTCTTATTGCTTATTTGATTCATATGTGCCTTAACTGAAATTGTTACCTTTCTATTGCCATGTTATCCTTTCCCTAACTACTTATCTTTATTTGAAATTATTACTATCTCTTCTGTAATTGTTTAGCCTTAATTGAGGTTATGGTTATCTTTTCGCTGTTTCTTCTTAGCTAAATTTGTTGTATCTCTTTCCTAATTGCCCAACCTTAAAAGAAGTTAGATATCCTATATTTAAGTTGACTTGTCCTTATTTGAAATTATTCAACTTGTGCTAGCTCCCTCGTTGTCGAACTTTATATTGTGGACCGTTGTTACATAGTATTTCCTTTCTTGTTGAGCTGTTCTTATTATGACTAGCATTCCCGATTGTGGCTACTCCTTGTGAATTAGTTCCTCTGTTTCTTTGAGTTCTAAAATCTCTGAGTTGAATTATTTGTCGTACCCTTGTATTATTGTCATTGTTATTGTTGTAGTTGTTGTTGTGATGCACGAGGTTGCTGCCGTGTAGTTGTTGTCATTGTGATGCACGAGGTTGTTGTCGTGCGGTTGTTGTTATTGTGATGCACGAGGTTTCTGCCGTGCGAGTGTTATTGGGTTGCACGAGATTTCTGTCGTGCTATTGTTACTATTGATATTTGCACATGCGGTGTGACAAGACGGGATATATATATATATCCCGTCTTGTCACACCGCATGTGCAAATATCAATAGTAACAATAGCACGACAGAAATCTCGTGCAACCCAATAACACTCGCACGGCAGAAACCTCGTGCATCACAATAACAACAACCGCACGACAACAACCTCGTGCATCACAATGACAACAACTACACGGCAGCAACCTCGTGCATCACAACAACAACTACAACAATAACAATGACAATAATACAAGGGTACGACAAATAATTCAACTCAGAGATTTTAGAACTCAAAGAAACAGAGGAACTAATTCACAAGGAGTAGCCACAATCGGGAATGCTAGTCATAATAAGAACAGCTCAACAAGAAAGGAAATACTATGTAACAACGGTCCACAATATAAAGTTCGACAACGAGGGAGCTAGCACAAGTTGAATAATTTCAAATAAGGACAAGTCAACTTAAATATAGGATATCTAACTTCTTTTAAGGTTGGGCAATTAGGAAAGAGATACAACAAATTTAGCTAAGAAGAAACAGCGAAAAGATAACCATAACCTCAATTAAGGCTAAACAATTACAGAAGAGATAGTAATAATTTCAAATAAAGATAAGTAGTTAGGGAAAGGATAACATGGCAATAGAAAGGTAACAATTTCAGTTAAGGCACATATGAATCAAATAAGCAATAAGAGTGAATCATGAAGCAATTAATTCTAATTAAGCAGGTAGAGGTGAAACTAGTAATTAAGAAGC